>OY744524.1:105428340-105450840 GCA_963556195.1 Sepiola atlantica | reverse complement strand
ACGATCACCATAAATCGGAATAATATCGGCTAAGAAAGAACTCAAAATATCTGATACAAATTAGTGCTCTGAAAGAGTTTAAAATATCGGGTACAAAATTGAAAACATCGGTAAGAGGAGACAATATAATACGAAGATTACTCGAAACGAAATTGCCCAAGTCAAGAAAGTTCAATAGCACCAATAATTATGTTTTTAATATTGTAATGTTTATATTTATTTAAGCTTTAAATGTTATAAAATTATCCTAGCATGAATATAGAAAGCTCAAATAAAATTTAAAACTTGTTGTATGGGCCGATGCTGGTGATGCTGGTGATGCTGGTGATGCTGGAGATGCTGGTGATCGGTCTCTCAGCTAAATTAGTTAATTGGGTTACATAATAAAAGCCACAGACTTAGGCCGAGAGAATGATTGACGGATAAAGATCAAAGGATTGACATTAGTAAGTGAACGGAAGTGACGAAACCACGTGATTTCCGGAGAAGGGTAGTTCTCTCTGGCTAGACTCTTGGACGGTGCGGTCAAGCCAAAAGGTTTTCATCTACAAGAAAGCCAGTGGGGTAGGGGCTGGCGCACGATGTTAACTAAATAGAGCTCGGCTCAAGCCGTCTCTCTCTCAATCTCTTTCTGGTGAAAGAGCTCTAATTAAAACGTATATCTTTCTCTGTTGTCAATTGTAATTGTCGACTCTGATAATAAATCTTCCATTTGAAATAACCCTTTTCGTTTGTGTGAAATTGTTTAGATTACGATGAGGAGCTGGAGAATCGACCGATGTGTATAATAATTTATACACGCTGCAGACGACCGATATATAATAATTGATTCGGACTAAAACATAAACTAAATCATGATAGACAATGTAGACGAAAGCAAAACTCTTGGACATGGTTGCAAAAGGGTGTCTTTAGCCTAATAGATCCCACATTGTCTACTAAGTAGTTCCTGTCGCATCGCCGCTATGTTGCTTTCCTTGTGCTTATTTTATAAGTACCTTCACGGAATGCGCTCTGCTGAACTTATAGCATTAGTACCCCCTCAACATAAATACCCCCGACCAACCCGATTAACAGCAAAAGCTCACCACTTCACTGTAGAGGTCCACAGATGCTGGTAAACTTTCTACTCTAATAGCTTATTTCCTTGTACCTGCTTTTCACCTGCAACCTGTTTCACCGATGCAAACATTTAAATGTAATGTGAACAATCATCTTGCTACACAACTCTCCACGTTTGATGCCCGCTATAAATCTGGTCCTAATCACAGTATCCCTATTATGTCTCAGTGGCAAGATGTTTTGTTTGGGGTAAACAAAAGTAATAAAAATAAATAAATAAATAAATAAATAAATAAAATAAAATAAAATAAAATAAAATAAAATAAAATAAATCAAAAATAGATAAATAAAAAATAAAGAAAGAAAGAAAGAAAGAAAGAGAAAATAGAAGAAAAACACCAAAAAAATAGTCGTTTTTAATTATTTTATTTAAATTGTCAAAACGCACCATCAAAACATTTAAAAACTTATAAATTATTTACACACAGAAAAAATAAACTTAGTAAATAATAACTTGGTTTAAAATGAAGAAAAAAAATGTTTTTAATTAAAAACAAAAAAAACTAACAAAAACAAACATTCCTTGTATCGGGGTACGATGCCAATATCAGGGTGGCGTTTTTTTGTTTGTTTTTTTTCATACGAAGCGAAATATTTAATAAGCTTAGTTTAGTCAGACCCAGATCCGCCATAGTACGACACCTCGTACGAATCTAATTCACTCCTAAGGCGTAGAGGAACATTTGCAGACATTGTGTGTTTTTTTTTTATATTTTTGCTGTAACCTTTTTTTTTTCGCTTAAATAAAATCGCTTTTCACTTAGTGACTATTATAATTGCCTCCTGACAAACGAGTCGCTTTATTTTTTCAAATGAATATTTTTTCAAATATTTTTCGGTATTATTGGAGCCCCGTACCCTGTGCTAATTCTCTTAAAATAAAAATGATATTCTGTTGTTTTAGGCGATTACATGTCAACGGACTGAAAAAGTAACTGATAAAGAGAATTTTTTTAAATATATATATTTTTTTAATTCTAAGGTGGGGATCACTTTCGCATATACATTTTACGTAAAATGATCACTCACTTCCGGGACACCGGACGATAATGATCACTCACTTCCTGGCAAGATAGCTTCTTTTAAGGACTGTCTTTAAAAACGCTATCTGATCCAGAAGTGGGTATTGATTACCGCCTGGTAGATCGGAAGTGGGTGATCATTTTACGTTAGCATTATATGCAAAAGTGATCCTCCTGTTTTAAAGTCTAAAATATTGTTTTTTTTTCTTTTTACCGCCATTTTTTCAGGCTGTTTACATGCAATCGCCTAAAAAAGTAGAATTTCATTTGTTGTTGTTTTGTGAATAAGCAAAAGGATGCAGGGCTACAGTTTTACTGGTTTTTCTTCAATTTATTCATTAATATTTTGGTTAATATTAACTCTATGTTTATTTAATATTTTGCTTAATATTAACTCCATGTTTATTTAATAGCTTGCTTAATATTAACTCTACGCCACTGGGCACTATTTGAAAACATCTTATTATTGCATAAAACCATTGTATTTCTTGTTGTTTTGACAAAAGCTACAAAAATAAAAATAAAAAAACAAGCAAATTTATTTGGCTGTAAATATAAATCAGTTTCTTATCAATTATGCATTTACTTTGTGAAAATTAACAGTTAACAGAAAGTTAACTGCAGTTGCGCAGTACCTACGAACGACTAATTTATACATATGGAGAATGTGGGGTAACTTAAATGGCAGCCTGTTTCTTCGCGTATAATTTTAGATCTGTGTTGAACAAAAATCCAACTGATCAATAACCAAGGAAAAATCATGATCAGCCAAGTTTTAAAAAAGGAAATTCGGAAAGGAATTAGAGGAACTCTTTAGTTAATAGAAGAGGATATTATGAAAAGGCCACCATTTTGATTTTAACAGATTTTTTTTTAATCGAAAATAAAGTCAACTCAGCTTCAACGATATTTGAAAAGCAATAATTGCACACATTTACTGTTAAAAAAATTGTTGTTATTTTTTAATAAATATACTTTAAAATAAATTTGCAATTTTCTTACAAATCCGTAGTTTTCAACAGCATTCTTTGCAGGTTCTTTTATTTTTTTTTTTAATTATCTTTAAATGTAATATTCTCATGTTCTAACACAATGATTGGTAAAAGTAGAGAATAATTAACACTCGATAACCCCCCCCCCCCCCAACACAATTTATTTTAAACGCATTAGAATGAAATTCTCTATCTAACTATCAAAGTGTTAAGGTTAATAACACTTTTTATTTCAACCTTTTCCTCTATAAAATCTCTCTTCTTGACATGTAGGTATATAAAAGATGGTCTTAGCATAGACTGTTGAGACCAACTCCTGTAATATTTAACGGCCTTCTCGCGAAAAGGAAAACACCCCCTTTTCATAAACAAGAACGAAAGGGTGTTTATCCCAGTTACCTATAGCGTTGGGTATAGGTTGTCAAAGATAGGACAGTGTCCAAGTGAAGAAAGTTCAGTTGACTGCCGAAAATCTACGAAGAGTTTATCTTCGAGTGAAGTAAATAGTGGATAAAGGCAGGAGAGGGGAAGAGGGGAAGAGGGCATCTTTCTTGGTTGTTTCTCGGAAATCCTCTGATGACTGAAACGATTCGCAAATGGGACCTGGAGTAATCCTTTAATACGCCCTAGAAGCTGATTGGTAAGTGTGTGACCAAATCACTTAACAGGGACTGTTATCTGCATGAAGAAATAAATATTAATGTGTGTGACTGCTACAAGTATGTTGCGGTCGACATTCAATCGTAGGCGTGTTCCTTTTCTTCCTGAGATTCTCATGGATGGCTCTGCTCTTGAGGAGAAATCGACTCTGAAACTTCTTGGTCTTTCTCTCTCAAACTTTTTTTTTGGGGGGGGGGGGGTTCATACATTAGATCCATTGCTCTTTCTGCTTCTCGTAAAGTCGGTTCTCGCTATTGCTCCAAACACTTTCTCACGCAAATCTACAATCAGACCATGTATGGAGTACTGTTGTCTTATTTGGGCTGGTGAATCTCTGTCCCATTTGAGGGGTCTTGATAAGGTGCAGAAACGTATCTGTAATTTGATTGGCCCTCCCCTTTCTTCGTCTCTGCACCCTTTCCAGCACAGACGTGATGTTGCTAGTCTCAGTCTTTTCTATAAATACTATTATAACATGTGTTCTTCGGAATTATGTGATCTATTCCCTGCTTCCTTTGTTCCAGCTCGTTTGACCCGCTAGTCTAGTGGTCTCCATCAATTTGCTGCGTTGATACCTCATTGTGATACAGCTTCTTATTCAAGTAGCTTCTTTTCAAGAACTGCAGGCCGGCGGAACTCTCTTCCTGCTGACTGTTTTCCTCCTACCTATAGCATTGGTCTTTTCAAGCGTAAGGCCAATAGACATCTGTTTTTGCGATAATAATCATTCGTTCTTGTTAGCTCCTTACATCAAGTGGCTTCATGCCTTGTCTGGAGCGATTTCCATAAAAATGTCAACAAGACAGAAGTATAAGCGTGACAAAAAAAAAGAGTTATAAACGTTAAAAGTTGGCCGGTTTGATAGATAATTTAATTCTAATGCATTTAATATGAAGTATTTTGGGTTTGGGGGGGGTACGAGTCATCGAGTGTTAATTATTCTGAACATTTACGAAAAATATTGTTTTAAAGTTTTAAGTATTTTTTTTTTTTTTGCTTTCCCATAATTTGAGGTAAGAAAAGTTATCTCCCTTGATATGACAAGTTGTCACCTTAAACTAAAAAAAATAAAATGGGCCTAAAGGTCTATTTTCTCCGTCCGTTCAATCGATCGTTAACGAAATTGTATTTTCATCGCGTTGTATTTTTTGTATTGTTTTTTATCAAATGCGTCCACACATTTCTATAAGAGGCTTTGTCCGTTGGTTGGTATATCACGAATACATGTAGAAATAGAATTTGCATCGCTATAGACGCTAACAGACGTATCTTAAGAATATTAGTTCTTGCTGTGTATAAAGATTACAAAAGGCTTCATGGGTGATCTCAACAGGAGTTACCTCCCTTAGAACATAAATTGATACATTCGCATCGTTGCGGACAAAGCGATAACGTTTACACGACGGGGGAAATAAACCAGGTCTATAATGTTCTAAAACTGAATGGAAACTATTACAAAAAAATCTTTCGAAAACTGTCTTTAGGTTGGGATCAAAGTGTAGTATTATTAATTAGTTCTTATCTTGGAAGGATACCACCCTTTCCTAAACTCCACCCCTATTTTATTTTCTCCCATTTAGAGATCGACTCGCTTGTGTTTGGTTCTAAACAAACCAGAAAACCGTGGACGGTCCATTTTTTTTACACACAATCAACTTCAAACGATTGGTGTTATTTTAAGTAGGTTGACCCATAAAGTAGAGTTGTGGTCACTGCTGAAGTGAAAGTGATGAACAAATAGCGAAAGAAAGAAAAGAACAATGCTTGGACGAAGCGGTCAAAATGACTCCCGTCCACTCCCCACACTTTTGAGGGACTTGATCCTAATTTATAAAATTATATTCACATATCTTTTAGCAAATAAATAATCAAAAGTGTAGTATCTGTTTTATCCTCAGTCAACAGAGAAGAAATCGTCCCCGAATGAGGTAATTCGTACTTACTCTGCAACTAATCATTTTTCACACACGCCCCTCGTCCTTTTAACCATAACACTTTCCTTCACTGTACTCGGCCACCACCACTTTAAACGTTTTGTATATTTAAGCTGATTCTGTTCAATAATTGCTTACACTAGACACAGTTTCTTAACTGACTCATTAAAAGCATGACTCTGTGTTAATTTTATTTTGTTCTATTTAGTTTGTTCTTTGATTATTCCTACTTATACCTAGATACACACACACACACACATATATATATATATATATATATATATATATATTTTTTTTTTTTTAATTACCTACTAGACATCATTTTCGAGTGTCTTCGGTCTCTCTGTACAAGGGTTTGTCAGGACAACCTGACAGAGGATACTTCACCCGACAAGTAAACCCTGACCAAATATTCAAAATAACATAGTATTTGAAGCCCAAATAAGATCCCTTCAACACAGCTATAGACTGGTTAATACGGGAAATAGTGCCCCTTCTCCAAGTAATGTTATCTCAAGTAACATCACTTAACTAGATACTCCACCAGACTAGATGAACTCTTGTCCTGGAATCCGGTTAGACCAAGAGACCACAAGTAAGATATATTATAACATAGTGAACTGGTCAATTGGGGAGAGGAAAATTAATGTTCTTAACTTCTTTACTAACTCAACGTTTGACAGGTAAAGGAGAACTTTAATGAATATGTATCTCAATGAGCACTTTGATTTCTGAGAACTTCGACTGAAGTATAATGAAACAAAAAAGACACACACACACACACATATATATATATATATATATATATATATATATATATATATATATATATATATATATATATATATATATATATATATATATATGCGAAACGGGCCTGTTTCTTTCACTAACAGTAAAGTCAAAACGACTTATTTCATGTTAATTAAACTTTACACAATAGACGCCCAATCTTTTTTATATACTGCTTATGTATAAGGCGATACCAGTCGCAAGCTTAACTAATTTGAATATTGGTTTTGATTGAACTATAATTTGTAATTGTTCTTTTTTTTTTAATTCAATGATTTTTTCCCGTGATATTGGTCTATTTCCTGAACAAATATTTAACATTTCTTTTCAAACGTTCCTTTCTTTAGAGGGATCGACTTGATTTCAACAAATTGCGATCTATTTCTAAATTGCAAGTAAAAAAGTTAAATTTATTCATTCTTTCTTTTCCTCTCTTTGCGATCACATTTAAAAGATAAATACATTTTTATCGAAACTACCAAAATGTTAATGTTTATCTATCCATATGAATAAATGAGAATGCTTTTGTTTCGTGTTTACAATGAAGTTATAAATGAAATGTTGATGATTTCAAATTAATGTTTCAATTCATGTAGTGAATTTATATATATATATATATATATATATATATATATATATATATATATATATATATATATATATATATATATATATATACTCAACCATTGCAGCTGTGTGCAAATCTTTATCGAAAGAACGAAAAACCCTAGGCCTAATAACAGGGCCAATTGTTGATTCGGAAGAATGTTTTTAATTAAGTGTCCAGCTGACATTTTTAAATTAAAATTGGGGATGGTGATTAAATAATTAGCATTTAACTTATTTTTCTCCTTCTTATTTTAGATTTCACTCCAGTAGAAGGCGACATGGTATTCACCAGAACGCAAGTGACAACAAGTCTCCCATACACCACAGTACTCTCCCCTTCGGACATATGTGTGTGCAGAAGTGAGGGGGGCGACAGGGTGGTAACCTCAGGATATTAAATTGGAAGGGGGCATCTAATTATATTTAATCTATCTCTATTTCTCATAATATTTCTTAGTACTAAACTTATACTTGAGCCTTTTGGGCATAGAATGAAGGAGTTGGCACCACGCATCACAAAACCTCTTCACGCAACTTGACCAACGAGCCGAACAATTAGAGAAAACTGAATCTGAACAGATAGCCCATTCACAAAGCTCTGCGATAAATTTTTGTTTCTGATTTTACTACCGATGTCACCAGTGTGAGTGTAGGGGGGGGGGTGAATTGAATTTCTCACACCAGCAAAGAAGACGATTGAACGTATTCACCAGGCGGCGCTTTTTGTTGTTTATGTTGAATAATGCTGACAAAGGGAGATAACTTTTATCAAAAGTTTTTTTTTTCTATATTAGAAATGAAGTGGTTTAATATTTCAACAATTGGTTTTAACGAAGATTAAGAAACAATGAATTCGACCAAATGTAACGGAAACATGTTCGAGTTCAGAACGGTTTCCGTGTATACCGCTTTCCATGTGACCACAAACCTTTATTTAAAAATGAAAAAGTTGTTTTCCTTTAATAAAAATGCTTTGTTTATATTTTAGATATATCTTTGAGATAAAGGGAGGATTGAAGTAATAATTTTCAATGTTAATTATTTTTAAACGTTCCAAAAAAAGAGCGGAGGTCAAAACTTGTAAATCTATTTGCCATACTTAATATTTGAAAATGAAAAACATTCAATAAACGATTAAACTAACCTTCGATTGTTTTACAAGCAAACAATCGATTTAAGCTATCTACCTAATTTTGTCAGCATAAAACAACATAAATTAAAAAGGGGCCACCAGAACATCCCTTACCCCCAAGCACGTGTGGGTGTGTTGCGATTAAAATGTGTTTGGACCTGTTATTATTGGCGCTGTTGTTATTATTGTACGGTAGTCGACGAGATAAAATTATATTCGTTGGATTTTAGTCATATTTCTCTAGTGATCAAATGGTGGCAAGTTTCATGAAATTTCAACAATCTCCAGGAAGGTGGCAGTGGATACCGAATTCGATTGACGCTCTTGGTGTGCTAAGTTCAAATCCAGTCAGTTCACTAGCATTTATAGATGTTGACAACCTTCATGTAACTGTTAGCATTTATAAGCCGACCAGTAATGGCCTGGCCTGTTAATGTCCAGTCACTCATCAGACTGCTCTGTGCTATTAGAGATTTGCTCTGTGCTATTAGAGATTTGCTCTGTGCTATTAGAGATTTGCTCTGTGCTACACGAAGCCATTGAATTTATAGTTCAAGACTTGGATAACAAAATATCCAACTACAGTCAAACTTCGTGTCTTAAACGTGTCGGAACTGGAATAATTCGGATTTCGAACAAAAAATTCAAGCCGGAAATGCCCCAGGTTTTCTAGCAAAATTTCTATCCCCGAACCACGCTGGCGGCAACCGAAGCAATGAAACGTTAACAGTTCTGTGCAGGGTTGCCACTCATGGGTTTTTTAATCCAGATCTGTTTTTTGTTTTATATAAATCAATCTGGGTGTTTATTGTTCTAATCTGAGTTCTTCTTTGGCACGATATTTTTAAATACCTGCTAATTTTTTAAAATATTAGAAAATATGTAATAAAATGGTCAAAATATGCGCTATAAATAGTCTTAATTCATAAAAAGTTCACAGAGAATATATTTTTTTTACAAAATAAGGTTTTATATTATACATTATAATGAGTATTAAAAACAATAATATAACTGATGCTTAATCATTTTATATATTAACCCATTAAATACTTAAAAAATAGCTAATATATAAGAATTAATGAATTAACCTTTTCTACATTATTTTTAATGTGAAAATATGATTCGGTTTTCTAACAGCTTTTCAGAACAGAATGATGTTCGAAACCCGAGGTTCCATTGCACAAAGATTTAGCAAGTTATTTGGAAATGTTATATTCAAAAGTCAAACAAACAAATTGCGTTTGATTTTAGAGAGGTGACAGCGTTGAAATGGACTGACTAGCTGGAGTGCCAAGTTCAAATCCTGTCGGTTCTTTTACACTACTTTATCTATGGATGTTGGCAACCTTCACATGGTTTTATTCTGTAGGTTCCTAATTCTACAATAAATCAAATAAACCAATGTCAGCAACAAAATTGAACTGGTCAAATTCGTGCCATCTTGATTCAGGCGAATTTACGTTTAACAGTCTCCAAATTATTCGTGTTGATTCACAGATTTAAAACCGGCAAATAAGTATCTGTTTTTGATATTCTAAGGGAAAACGGCTTTACAGAGGGGTAATACTTGTTCTCGACTGGTCTTCATTCATTCTAGCACTATGTGATGCGGAAAATGCAACCTCCCCATAGTGAATTACGTGGTGAGGAGCCACATCCTTCTCGAGGTTACCCTGTTAATATGCATGGGCATAGAGAGAACACGGCGGATCTAGAGGAGTAAACCTTGACCACGAATCCTGCTATTCCACCGGTAGCAGTAGTTTCAGTTGCGCTCATCAACAAACTGCTGATCTGGTTCTGAAAACAGTATGATCAGATATATTTGACAATGGGAAGACATAACTGTCCAGTTAGTGGAGTACCATGGACTATGTACCGCATATGCAATACACCTTAAGGAAAAACGTAATTACCGTTTCATCATCAATTGGTGGATGAAGCAAGAAGCAAGAAGATTCTCTAAAACTTTTGTCCATTATTTACTTTCCGTCTGGTACAAATAATTGGTTCACGTAATTTTTCCACTTTACTACACAGATGGAGAGTTCCCGCCGGATCTACAAATACAATAAGAGTTCACTTCCAAATAAGGCGAACATTTTTTCTCGAATTCAATTTACGGTAACTAACTGTATCGAACGAGAGTTTAGCTCATGATGCAATCTGAACAATCAATGGCTGAAGCGTTAAAAAAACAACTATTATTATTTATTCTTTTCTCTTCAAAAAAAGGAGGGGACTTGTAAGGAATAGGTATCAGAGCATTTTAGTACTTACACAGTCAGTCCTGGATATTGACGGAGAATCGCCAGTCAGTTCCGGTAATGGCTTAAGCAGTTTACGATTTGAAAGCCGCGAGGCTACATTAAGTATGTGAAAGGTTAGGTTAGAGTTTTTTTTTAATTAACTCCTAAAAAATAGAAAAGATGGCTTTCAAATCGTAAATTGTTTCGGCTATTTTCGGGGCTTACTCAGTATTCTTCGTCGATACTCAGGACCGACTCTTTAAGTACTTAAATCCTCTGGGTACCCATTCCTTACAAGTACAAAAAAAATGTTGTCCCAAAATAAAACCGAAATGAAATTTAAATCGAAAAATGATTGTAAGAAATCTGCATATTTGGGAAAAAAACATATATATATATATATATATATATATATATATATATATATATATATAAAATAGAAATATAACATCTTAAATTTTTTTGTCTCTACATATTTTTTTTGCTTGTTCAGGAGTTGAAAGTTGTGATCTAATGAGTATAGCTTAACTGACATGACGTTTTAAATTAAATATATAATAAAAGAAATTTCGTAAATAAGCTTAAAAACTTTAGACACAGACAAAAAATTTAAAATGCAAAACGCCAGACGTTCATAATATTGACAGTTTAATTGATTGACCTTCTTCATAAAAAATTAAAATGTTTGATAATGGCTGACTGCATTAAACTGTTTTTGAAGATTGAAGACACGATTTTTTTTAGTAAACAATTGTATTGTTACGAAGAAACATTATAAAAAAATACACAGAACAACAAAAAATCACCTCACATAGATTACAAATGGTGTTTTAAAAAAAAGGGCCGAATGTGTATGAATATTTGTAACAGTTATTATTTTATCACAGACCAAAGTTTTTCAATGATTAACAAAAAGACGACGCACAATCACGGACAAACAACATAAAATATGGGATTAATTTGAAAAGGGATTGATTAAAAATTAATTGTTTTTTTAAGAAGACATTTTTTTTTTTCAATAAAAAAAAATGGCGGAAAGAATATTATTTGAAATTAGACACGACGTTAACTGGCGGATCTCTGCTTAAGTCATGGAAGAAAGAGCGTCTTGATAAAAAGCCTATAATTTTGAATGATTTTATTTTAACTTTCAGTTTTTTTGTTAATATGGATTCAATGTTTTGGGAGTAAAAGAGGGCTCATTTATCCCCATATCTGACAGTTTTAAGGACTCAAATCGATTAAATAAAAACTCGCAGACAAACAGAATTACGAAGACTTCACGATCCAATAAAATCACAGAATCAACCTTATTAAACATCCTTTTGGCTAGGATCAAAGTGTAGTATCTGTTCTAATACTAAATTTCTTTTCTGTACTCGATCAGTGAAGAAAAAATCCTTCTTGACTAAGACAATTTTAATTGTTGTCCTAATCCATAGTGCCCCATTTACAGAGCTGGAATCCCCCACTAAAAACCGACTTTGTGCCTAACTCTGCCCTCGCGGGGAGGAAATTAAATTAGGACATGCTCAGAAATATGCTTACGGTATTTATTTAATAGTATATCAGTATGATTTTTACTAATAAAAGGTGCTCTAGAAATACCTCACGATGCCATCAGGCTTAGTTTTTGTATCAGAGAAATTGTATCCTTAAAATCGGATTCATTGTCTCCTACGAACAGCGTAAGGATTTATAATTGTATTCTTATCTTCAATGCCGCTTAGATTCTAACGCTAATCTGATACACATTAGTTGACAAAAGTTCTTAAGGGACAATTTAATGAAAAGATTAATCTGCTTTATTAACTCCAAGTAATTTAAAGAAATAAATAGCTTAATATTTATTTAAAACACATATAATTGTTTATCTGATAGTCGAAATAAGTAGAGTAATGACGATTTTTATTACGGTTGCGAGCTTTTAATATTGAAAACTGCTTCCATTTTAATAATCTTTCTAGCTGGAATAATTATTCATTTTTTGAAAGAAACTGAAGCGAAATACATTGTATTAATTGTAAACAAATAATTGTAAAATACCTAATAAAATCGGAATAATCTTTCGTCAATCGTCTCCTAAAAGTATGTTTCAACTAGCATTCATGGGAAGAGCACAGTTTTAAGAGGAGTGTAATGATTCATAATTGTATTCTTATGTCCAATCCCATTTAAATTATGACGAAAACTCATCTGATTCACGTTAGTTAAAAAAAGATCGTAAGAAAGAATTTACTAAAAATCCGCTTTTATTATCTACTAAATTTAAAGAAACAAATAGCTTAATATTTAAAACACATAATTGTTTATCTAATAGTCGAAATAGATAGAGCAATAGAGATTATTTTATTACTGTAGTAAGCTAAGGCAGCTGTTTGGGTCAATAATAAAAAATGTCTCCATTTTAACAATCTTCCTAGCCGAAAAAATATTGGTTTTAAATTAAAGGGAAATACGGTTTAAGCGTAGTTTTGAGCTAAGAACATAATGTAATAAAAAAAATTGTATATAGGCGATAAATATTTTTTCTTGATGTTGTTTTTGTTTAATATTAGTAAATGAGGAACAATTTCGAGTTAAAATCTAATTAGTTTTACACATGTAAGCTTAAGATGCACACGCTTGAAATGTGTAAATAATTTACGAAGACTATTTTTTTTCTATTCGCGATTATTTACATATTTCAAGTGTGTTCTTCTTAAGCTTACATGCGTAAAACTAATTAGATTTTAACTCGAAATTGTTCCTCATTTACTAATATTTTACAAAAAGAACAAGAAAAAATAGTTATCGCCTATACACAATTTGCATAAAACTACATTAAACTAAATATAGCCCATATTGCCCACCTTTAAGCCTAGCAGCTGTGTTCTAAAATTCATAATAACTGGTGAATTAGTTTCGGAGTTTACTCCAAACAAACAGAGGCGGACTCAAGAGGAGGTAATCCATTCATGTCGTTGAGTATTTGCATATCTCTGCTTCCAAATAAACTCACACAAATCGCTCCATAGTGGCGGTTATTCTGCAACTATTGTGATATTAAAAGAATAATCTGCGAAGATATTGTCTCCAATCGAAGTTTTTCGTAGATTCTACCCAATCTGAATTTGAAATCTATATTGGCAGCGTGGATAATATGTATTCTGGCAATGCTCATCTTAAGACTAGTCATACGCTACTTCTCGTGTGATTTCTTTTTATTCGCATCAAACCGTTATTCCTTTCTTTTTCGCAATTTTAAAACAAAATATGCATCTACTTATTGTATAGCTTTTTACTTCTATTTTCAAACTTGTCATATCAAAGGAAGATACCTTTTCTCAAATTGTCCATATTTCTTCTACGTTTTTTTTTTTTTAAATCTCAACTTATTTTTAGATTTAAGTACATCTACGTCATCCATTTATATCATTTGTTTTTTTGGTCAAAATCCTGGGAATTTCTCAGGCTCCACACTTGCTAGAATGATATATTAAACCGAGGGAACAGCGATATGGACTTCATTTTCCATTAGTTACAAGCGAAAAAAGTACAGTCGAAATCTTTCATTTCAACTGGAATGAGTATATGCTCTACAGTGTATTTAGTTGTAGGAGGACGCCGGAAGTCTGACTTTTTTATGTTTTTAATGAATTCAAAAAAATATTAAATTCCAAAAAGCAATGAAATTGCATTTTTCCTGTTGTTTTTCATTGTTTCTTCTAATGGAAAAGTTGTCTTCCTTTAACGAGCGAATAAAAATTGTTTTCTTCATTTCCATTCCAGAACAAATGAAAAAATATTTGTTGTTTTTGTAAATACAAAAGTCAATTGTTAAAAAAAAAAAACTAAAAATAAGTTGAGATTATAAAAATACACTTTCAAGAAATACAGAAAATTTTAGGTAAGAAAAGTTATCTCCCTTGATATGATAAGTTGCCACCTTAAACTAAAAAGGGCCGGAGCTTCTTACGGAATACTTAATCCGTCATAATTAATTTTTGTCTGAAAATTTTAGATGAAGAGCTGTTATTGTCTGCATAGTTTAGTTTCAAACTATTTGTCCTCGCGTTTCGATCAATGTTCTCTCCGGCCTTCTTCAAGTAGATAGTTTATCTACATTGAATCCGATAAAAGCTCTACCCCAACCCCACCCCCGTGGGTGAACAATACAGATGGAGAAGACAGAGAGTACATCAGTCAAAACGTTGGTAAAATAGATAGCAACTGTCAGGACAATAATCCGAGCAAAATTCTATAAATGACGTCATTATTAAGTAAATCAAGTATGTCAGTGAATTGGAGTTTATGAGAAGTTAATGGCATATTACGGCGAAAGAGGCCAACTTCATTGATAAATTGATCGCGTAGTAAAAGCGGAAAGTAATGCGACACACTTTACACAATGGGGTGATGCTGATTATTTGAAGATGTGAAAATCATTTTTCTTTTTGTTAATCTGCGTAAACTTGAGTGAAAGCGGAAGTGACGTAAGCAGAGTCAGTTTTTTTTTTCTTTGATGTTTTCTTTTTCTTTTGTTTTAAATAAATGTTGTTATCAATGCTTTTGTCGTTTCCATTTTGGAAGTTGTAATGGCCGACATTTTGTTTTTAATAAGAATTGGATTCTGAAAAAAAAAGTGAACATGAACGTTTATAAGAACACCAAAATGTGAAAGGCCTTGGACGACGCCGCGTTTCGTTCCTTGAACTTCTTTAGAATGTGATACACGTTTTGGATTATTCAGTCTACTGTTCACATCTTGGATGTTATTCGCACAACGTTTCGGCCGGTGTAACCTTCGACCTTCTTCACCTGCGGCTTGTCGAACTCTGGAATCTCTATCCAATTTCGAACGGAACACTATTTAATAAACAGAGGTAGAGTGCTCTCATCCACATTGACTCATGACGCAACGGATAAAAGTGCTAAGTTATAATCACTGACTGTCTTCTGGACGTTGAAGGTTCAATCAGGCGATACTAAGAATATAATTAAGAATTACTTAAGACTTCTACCCAGTCATTGCTGACGAAACGAGAGCAATCTACACCCGTGGATTAAATAAAGGATTCCGTTCGAAATTCTGTACAGATTCCCGAGTTCGACAAGACGCACCTGAGGAAGTTCGGGGGTTACATTGGTAAAAAAAACTGAGAATAGTAGTCCAAATAATGCAACTTATCTGTTCCCATCTCAAAAATTCTAAAACGTGATAAATGTCATTTAGGTAAACGACATTTATTGTTTTTGTAAAAAGAGGCTAGATAAGTTATCTAGTGTGCTATAATTGCTTTAGCAAAAGGAGGCAGTCTATAGTCCGAACTGATCACTATGATTTGTTACCTATATTTAACAAAACAATACCTACAATAACAGTGTATTGTCCTATAGGAAAACGATAGCCAAGATATACAAAAGGCTCTGATTGGTTGAACGAGATCACGTGTTAGGAGGAAGGAACATTTCGAAATAGCCAACAGTTAATTAGAAGTTGATGAAAGATAGTGTAAGTACTAGGTTGGCTGCTTTTTGTTCGACAGTTTTTCTTGTGGGTCGTTAAAGCATGTTCTTAAGAATGAAATATAATTCTGATTTAATTCCTCACAGTAGTTCGTCTGGATCGCGATTATTTCCATCTTAAAAAGAGGAATAACTCTGTATTTGTCAATGCAGAGTTACTTCGCTTTAATTGAAACAAAAATAATATTTTGAAACAAAAACAACAGCATAAAACGTCATAGTTACAAAGTAAAAGAAAAGTAAACAAATCGCAAGTAAATACATTACCAGGCAAAGCCTGGTCGGAACAGCTAGCATATAATAAAATTGTAATATTAAACGTTTATTACATTCAAAATCGGTACAATAAACTAATGAACTGACTAACTAAGTAAAGGAAATGATAGCAAAATTTTGCTAGGAATTTATGATGCAACTAATTAATTCGGCCGATGATGGTTTGCAGAATTAAATAAATTAATATTATGAATATTCAATATTGTTCATTCTAACTTAGCTTTCGCTTACGAACAGTGGAAAACTAAGATGGCGACCGAGTTCACAACGCGGAGTTCAAATAAGACCGCTAAACTGACGAATGAAAATGATAGTATTCTAAGTTATTCTAAGTTAATGCAACACTATAAAATATATATCGATACGGACCCTACATACGAACATCCGTACATATGAACATCGATACAAACGATCATCCGTACATACGAACACTCAACCTGCCGTGATAATAAATATAATTTAAAGTTTGTTGGCAATCTTCTACAAGTGCGAATTTTGAATGCGCGCGCTTTCTGTCTAATTACATCGTAAACACACTGTAAATATCTCTAAAGAAGGTCTGAGTGACAAAGAATATGAAGCTGATGATCTTGCTGTTGACGAAGAATATAATGTCGATGAACCTGACGACTCTCTCGCCAAATAATACTTCAGACACACACACACATACAAACATACACACACACACATTTCTATTCTCACCTAATCCATTAGTTCATGTTTATTGTACCAATTTCTAATTTAATAAAGATTCATTATTAAATTATGTATTAACTGTACCGACCAGTCGTTTCCCGGTAAAGTATTTTGTTGCAATTTGTTTTGCTTTTTTTCTTTAAACTATGTCAGGTTGTTTTCCCAAATAATTATTTATTCAAATCAAATGTAAGTAACCCTGTATGCACTAATATAGAGTGATGTCCCTTTATTCCTACCCGCAAAAAAGTATTTTCTGGAAGGAATTAAATCTAATTGCAGTTTATTCTTCTTAACAAAATACTGAAACGATCCACAAGAAAAAGTGACGAATCAGAATCAAATATTGATTTGGAAGAAAGGAAACTATCGATGACAAAAAAAACGATAAAGAAACTGACTTTATATACTAGATTATGTATTTTATGCCCTAACGCTAACTTTCTCATCTATGTTTATTATATCAACTTCAAAGGATTTATTACAATTTATATAATTACTGTATTCGGAAATTAAAATGCTACGCTGGATCTCGAGAATTACATTGTTCGACAACGTCTGTAATGACTACATAAGGAAATGGCGACTCAGATGGTTCAGACATATGTTAAGGGCCGATGACGACACCGTCGCGAAACTCGCATTTAAATTTGCAATCGCCGGAAAGCGACCGTGGCGAAGGCTGGTGATGAGATGGGCGGCTGTCCTGCATAATCATCTCGGAAAAAACGGTCTTCATCCGAACCAAGCCCATGATCGTGCCAACAGGAGACAAAGATCCATTATCGCGAACCCTGCCGTAGTTCGGAACTAACGCAAAGAAAAAGAAGACTGTATTTATTATTTGTATATACTGCACAGTAAAAATATCGAAACATATCAAAGGAGAGTAGAAAGTGAACCTACGTTTACTTTCGTCAGCCTCGTAATACTCGTTTCCCTTATTTTGTCTTTTAGTCCTTACATTCAATGAGCGATGTTTCTGACAAAGGGGGAAGAATTGCTGTTTCCTGGGTCGGAATCTATCCATCTAACATTTATCGTTGGGTAGTTTTTGACCTTGAAGTAGTATTTTTTTTTTTTTAATTTTTAGCTCCTTACATCAAGTGGCTTCATTCCTTGTCTGGAGCGACTTCAATAATAATTTATTTTAATTCATTAAACTTTACCATGGCGACCGATTCATGTATAGTATCTGTAGCTGTGCTTTATTTAAACCCAGATTAGCAAAATAACAATTTACGAACAATTCACTATACGAACAATTTTCCTGCACTTGTTCGTAAGTCGGGGAGTGTTTGCATATACGAACAAAGACAAAACTAAAAATAATCTTCATTCTTGATTGAAATTGGATTCTTCTTTAGATGATGCAACTCAAGGATATATAAATGACCAACATTTACGACTCCCTAACTTGCTCCCATCTCCGAACTCTGACTCTATGTTGAACGATCGCATCGTTCATAACTGGGCAAATATTTCAATCCTAGAACGGAGTTGACTGTATACCAGGATCGAATTAGACTTTTTCCTCCATCCTGGAGAAAATAGATACAGGCCACGAAGGCCGAGGAAGTTGCAAACTCTGGGTTCCAATATCTATATTTTGGCAATGTGTGAAGAAAAGCATGCAGAGGATCGTGCAACATCTTTTTTTGACCTATCGAAACAACAACCACTAATCCTAACACTAACACCGAGACGACAACCACAACATACACTGATTATACAGAAAATACCTTCTCAACCTTGACAGAGGGAGGTGAAGGTGGCTAAGTGGTTAACAAACACAAACTGACAACCTTGGTGTGCCAAGTTCGAATCCAGTTCGTTCCACAGAAACACTTTCATTTAGGATGTTGGCAACCTTCACGTGATCCCTCCCGTAAGTACCCAATGTCTTTCTAGAAATAATTCTAACTAGAACGATATCGGGGAAACCAATGCCAACAATATAATCATCTGATACATAAGAAATTAATGAATGAAGCTTGGCAGAAAGTACAGAGTGACCCCCCCCCCCAAAAAAAAATGCCACCAATATAATCCTTAAATACACAATTCTTTCTGCAATAAATGAAAATACATATTTTTTGGGGGGAAACTGATCAGTATTAAACAAAACAAAGAAGTAATTCGTTGAGCATTTGTGCAACCACCCCTCTAAATGTAAATATTCCCGACCCAACAGCAAAATCTCACCCCTTCACTGTGGAGATCCCAAGATGGCAGAAGATTTTTTACTCTTAGCTTCTTTCTTCGGACCGATTGCCCTTGGAATTACCTTCCTGCTCCCGGTTTCCCAAGTTCCATCTATATCCCATCCATATCCCATCAATATCCCATAACGTCAAGGGCCGTTGTCGGAGAGTTAGGCAGATACTCTATCTGTCCTAACTTTTCAGTAGGAATGATAGAATCTGGTGGAGCCTATGTCCTCATATACAGCCCCTAGTATTACCAAATGGTGACCCATTTAGAACTGGCCCGGCTCAGGTTGGTCCCTATAAATCTGATCGTTATCACAGTAGTCCCTTACGTTTCAATAACAGATATTCATCTACCTCCTACAAGGTAAGATGTGACATAAGGTCGGGAAAGTGGGATTTGAAAAGCCAGCGCCCGAGAAGGTGAGCACTCTGGCCATTAAAAATTGCCTGGGCGGCCCCGTCGGCATTCCCCGGTAGGGGCGCCTCAGGCAGTAAGCAATTAACTTACTCCTCCCCAAAGAGGGGAAACAAAGCCTGGGAGGGTGGACCTCCTAGAACTGCACAGGACCGTCCTATAGACCGGCGTAAATCAAGCCCCGAAGGCCAAGACAATACCAGTCTATGGGGTGCAGTATCCATCGGAACAGATACTACACTTTGATCTTGGCCAAAAGATAACAATATGCCTCCTTTGGGGTGAATAAAAGTAAGAATTACAAAAAAATATGTACGCCTCCTATATTGCCGTCCGCCAGACACCTCTGTGCCCCCTTCGTAAAATCTAACGTTTGTTTTTCTTAAATAAAATTTTTCACTTTTTCAATAAGTTCATATCGACCGAATCGCGCGAAAAGAAGTCTTTCACATTTTGGCGCCATTTTTAAACAAACTTTCGCGAATGGTTCCACAGCATCTTGATTTTTTTAAAAAATGATAAAAATAAAAAATAAATGCAGAAATAAAAAAAAGTAAGTTTTTTGTATCAAAATCTTCTGCGATTTTAACGACAATAATAAAATCGACGCAAGCACCAATCACGTTGTTACAAAAAATATAACATTTTAAACAATGCGTTCTTTTCTTTCTGTTTGATTTTTTTTTTTTTTTCAAATGAAAATAATTCATTGAGTCGAAACCAATTTGCTCGGATTTTTATTAGCCGTTCTTATCTGGAATAGCCGTTCCAAAACGGGGCTAAGAGCCGTCGCATCCCGATCTAGTATGAAGGGCGATGGGCAAGCCCGTCGGTGTCCGGAAATTTTCATTTCAGAAACCCTCTAGAGACCTCGTCAGTTTGATATTTGTTTCCCCTTACTGAAAAAGCTGCAGGGAAACTTTACGGTTTAACAGCAACAACATTTTAAAAAGTTACTGCGCTTATTATCAATCTGTTCAAATCTGAACTTACCTCAAAATTCAACTCTCTGAGAATCGTTATGATCTTAAATTTCAAACGTGTATTCCTTATAAAATATAGATTTTATTAAATAAATGCTGTAAATTCAATAAAAATTGTATAATTCCCTGATTCGTGTTGAGTTTAAAATGAAACTTTATTTATTTATTTATAAAGAGAAGTTTCTTGGGGCGGTGGCTACCGCCGGCATTGCGAAAATTGAAAAAAAAAAAACTCAAATCAATTAAAGAGATAAAACTGCTACGGTGAAAACAAGTTTTCCAATAAACGTCTTTTTCGCACGTGCTGCATATTTTTGAATAATAAATAATAATAAAGTGTTTTCAGATGAAATCTGGAATGTTTTCTGAATACCATATTACATTATATCATATTACATTATGAGCTCTAGTCGTATTGTACACTATTGAGCTACTACAGAAACTTTTGTGTTAACTTTAAAAAATTTATATAATATATATAGATAAAATAGTTATTCAGGAACACGTATTTCGTCTTTACTGCGACTCATCAGCGTAGGTGACTATGACAGGATTTGAAACCTCGACAACAGGGAGTGTTGTCGGGTGCTTTACCACTAAGCTACGAAAGTCCTATCTGAAATGCGTGATGGTTTTATCGATTATAAATGTATTTGTTACATGATTAGTGTTAACTCCCTTACATACATTATGTCGCCCCCTATATTTTAGAAATATATATATATATATATATATATATATATATATATATATATATATATATATATATATATATATACACGGATTCTCTCAAGCACTTACGAAGTGCATTACCATAAAGGTTTTCATACGCTGTTATTATCGAAAAAAAACACTAACCATGTAACTAAAACATTATACATATATATATATATATATATATATATATATATATATATATATATATATATATATATATATATATATATATATATATGCGATTTAGAAAACTACTTTTACAATATTAGACCTAAGAATGTGAAATTTGCTAAGAATAACCTATTCTTGTCTCAAGATGAAATATTTATTTTCTTGTCGGGGAGAACCGAGGGAGCCTGTAAACCCATTGAAGAGTGACAACTAATTTTAATGAGATTTAAATAAAAACGGATCGACCGTAGTCGAGGGTGACCCGAAGTCTCTCTTTTCGTTGGCTACTACACCAAGATGTAGGGGAGGGGGCCACTTTTTTCTCTAGATTGCCCTATTAACCCTCGGCCCGCACCTTGTAATACTGAGTGTTAACAAAGGGGGGCATCAAATACTATTTTTGTAAGTATTTGGTATGACTTGACCGAGAATTTAACGTCGGTCTATCAGCTTATTCGTGAACACTTAAACCATTGCGACAGTGTGACTTAAGTCATAAGTAAATAACACCAAATTTGAGCAAATCTCTATAATTTCTAGGACAGTAGAATCTTCTCTGTCGGCGGCCTGAGGAAGCTAGACTTTCAAAAAGGTCGGAGCTGAAACGTGTATGCACATATGTAGCCAAAAATATTTGTATAAATAACAATCTATACTTAAATCATTTCTAAGACATACGGATGAGAAATGATGTTATTTTTGTTAATTTTTTAGTCGTTTTCACCGGCATCAGCTAACCTCAAAAAGGAAGTGATTAATGAAAATTTCGTATGATTATATGATGTAACTAACCAACCCGGCCGGTAATGATGGTTCGCAAAATCAAATAAATTAATATTATGAATATTTAACGTTGTCCGTGTTTATTCATTCGTTCAAAATAAGCTCCCAGCTACGAAGAGGGAAGAGCAGAATAGCCACAAGGTTCATTATGTCGACGCTAGATACTAAGTAGAATTACAGACGATCTCTGGAGAACGAATATAGAAATATGTATTTCTTTGCCGTG
>OY744524.1:105410840-105423340 GCA_963556195.1 Sepiola atlantica | reverse complement strand
GGTTACAGCGGCCGAAACGTTGTGATGATAACACTCAAGATGAGAACAGTAGTCCGAATGATATAAATTATACAAGAAATAAAGAGTTGTTCTAAAAGTTAAGTAAAAAGATACAACTATGTGTGTGTGTGTGTGAGAGAGAGAGAGAGAGAGAGAGAGAGAGAGAATCTGTTTTCCCAAATTATAGGAGCATGTCCTGGTGGTGTGATAAATGATTCGAACAAGTTATTTAATGGTTGGTGAACATTCAAGAAAGTAAAACAAAAATCAAATCGACGTAATAAAACAAAGGAACACCAATTGAGAAAGTCAGAAATCGTAATCAATCAATATGCAAATATAAGCTTAGTGTTATGTTGTGACCTCTTATAAGATCGAGACAAGATATAGAGAAATTTATCAAGTAGTTACATTTAGGGATAAGAAATAGAAACACGACAAAAACGAATGATATGACAAACCATCATTTCTTATTCGATACGGTAAATCTTCTGATTTGTTTGCGGATACGATGTTATTAAGAGTCAAAAATCGTTGATGGCTTGAGGCCCCAACACTAATCATAATGATATACTAAAAACTAAAAGGCGATATGAAGGTCTTAATGTTGTATTGCGAGTCCATATAAGTACGAACATATACTGTCTGTGTTCAGAACTTTAAAAACAGATAAGTGTCGGCAATTGTCTATTTCTCAAGAAGGTAAACGGTGACGATAAACTGAAATTAAAAACAAATAAACATGTGATGAGCAAATAAAACATTACAACATAGATAATATACTAGGAAACATAGATATATACAAAGACGACGGGCTGAATAGTTTTACAGTATCAAGAAAATATGTGCACACAAGACTCATATTAATTCATTATAGCGCTCCCTACTCGAGTGTCTGTGTGAAGCTCCCTTGAGGCAACCGTTTAATTAGCTTAAACCTGCCCTTAACCATTGGTAATCAGCAGAAATAGTCCCTAAATTCCAACACTTCCCCGCTGAGGTAAGAGTAGTGACAACGTTTCATTATCAGAGCTACCCGGTTAACAGGAATCTTGAGAAATCCTGGTAGAGTCAACATCAGGATCCGTTGTCCTCTGGTCGTCTCTGCTTCTGCATGTGGCAAAACAAGTACGTGTCCAGCGCAGAACCGCAAATCCATGGAGTGAAGATAATAACGCTGCCTTTGCGCATGTGCAACCGTCCATCATTTCTGTGTTCTCGGCCAAACTTCCCAACTACATAAGTAATCGGCGCGCCTTAATATTTAAGGTGTCGGTGGTAACAAAAATAGGTTAAATCTTGCAGGCATAACGAATTGCTACGGCCAACCAGGAGGACTTCATGCTGACCATACAATTGCGAAACACGATATTCATGAGCAGGAGTCCGATTCGTCCAACAACAGCAGTACAGCTCTAAAGTTCAACCTCCCTTCAGCGCGACAGGTATGTGTCAACAGGTAATGTCAGAGTTATGCCGGCAAGAACTTCGGTTCCTGGCAGGGCTAACAAAAGCGGATTGGTCTAACCCAGTAGTATTAGAACTGCAGCCTGACTAAAGGGGCTCTTGTGAAATGCAAATGCATCTGTGTGCAATCTACGGCAAGCAAAGACGCTTAGTCGTATATTGCAATGCAGAGTGATGGTAACAACATTGCGCTTGCGCATGCGAAATCGCCGCCCAATGCCTACAGATGACTACCTTCCTCGACGACTGGGAGCAAACGCTGCTCCCTATTGACCTCGGTGTCGGTTAAAACCCGAAATCCTTCATGAAAATGAAGTGCTCCAAACTTACGATATCGACATCATGTTCGACGCTGTATTCAAGTCTAACTCGCTCAACAAAAACAACACCTCTCCTAAAGTGCAACCCTTCCCCACCGTCGTAGAGGGAGGTGGCAATGTGGTAGTGTCGAGACTTCCAGGTTAACAGGGCTCTGAGGAAGACCCAGGAGAATTCGGTATCAGAATCTGTTGTCTTCTGGTTGTTTATGCCTCTGCGTGTGGTAGGCAAAGATGTGTCAGGCGCAGAACCGCAAATACACGGAGTGAGAGTGATGAAGGTGTTTCGGCGTCATACCTTTGTGTGTTCCGGGCAAAACCTTCCCCGACTTCGCATGCAACCACTGAGCGTTGCAATTCTCGGAGATTAACAAATAGCTGCGACCAATGGGGTAGACCATGTAGATCAAATAATCCTGAGGCACGATCTTCGTGAGTTCTATGCAGAAGTTCGACTTGCTTCTTCCAATCCTCCTCCTCCTCCTCCTCCTCAAAAACAGCAACAGCAACAACAACAACAACAACAGCACTTAAATATGTAAAATAGATAGTGCACTTAGAAAAATTACCTTAAAACGCTGTTATGAAATAATCTACCCTAAAGAGTTGATATGCCGTAAAACAAGGTAAACAAATTAACCGCTCTCTGGATAGGTGTGTGCATGCGTGTTTTTTTTTTTTACAAAGTAGCAAAACAAACCAACAAATAAGCGACAAAATTAAAGTGCGGCCAATTTAGGAACTGGGACTTGCTCTCTGATGGAGGGAGGGGCGGTAATGGTGATTTTCAAAAGAAAATAAATTGATGTTGACATGTGCAGTATTTTTGGGGTTGAGAGGGACACTCTGGAGTGCACTTTAAGAGAACCGGAAAAAGCTACTTCACAGTAACGCTTTCTAGTGGTGAAAAAAGGCGTGCTCGAATGAGAAATCAGGGACCTTCTCAAGTGTGATGTCTAATAACGAGTTCAGCTAAGGAGGTCATTTAATTGACTGTACAGAAATATATTATTACTATTATTATTATTATTATTAGCATCATCACTAACGCTAGGGGTTCTCACACAAATCATCATCTGTGATTGCTCACTGACAATAACCGGTGGTGTTCCCTGGAATCCAAGTGACAACAAGTAGAATAGACCTTGGGTTTACTTTCGGCAGCCTCGTAACTCTCGCTTCCCTTATTTTTTTTCTAGTATTTACATTCTATAAGCGATGTTTCTGACAAAGAGGGGAGAATTGCTGTTTTCTGAGTCGGAATCTATCTATCTACCACTAATCGTTGGTTAGTTTTTGACCTTGAAGTAGTATTTTTGTTTAGCCCCTTATATCAAGTGGCTTCATGACTTGTCTGGAGCAATTTCCATTTAAAAAAAGTCTCCCCAGATTTCCAATATTCGCTACCTTTTTCGATAACCATTGCAAATGACTTTGCGTTATCGCAACAGCCGGGTACCGTTGATTTCTGGCTTACAACGACCATTGGTATTTAATGCACATGTTTTTGTTTATTTATTAATTTATTATGTTTTACTATTATTTTTTTATTAAAAATTGTGTTCTGCGGCTACGGTAGTCAAATGACATCCCGTAGCTGCAATCAGTCGTCCATGCTAGTCCCAGGCCATCTGGCCTTGTCATGCGCAAGTTGTCGTAGGCAATGAAGTTGTTTCGCTGTACGTAGTGGTCCTAGCCCCGCCTGCTTATGTAAAGAGGCAAAATAAATGAAATAACAAAAGACAATAAGGGGATCAGATAAGAACCGACGGATTTATAGAAACCGAACGTAGAAGAGGCAAAGTCATTTTCTAAAAAGTATTGATTAACAATGATTACTTTGTAGCAGTTACCTCCTCCTTTCAAAACATAACTACACCGGTTTGCCGGTAGGTGGCGCTTTATCACCAACAGGTGGCGCTGTAAAGCGACACCAGAGTTATCTGCCCTTCGGACTATAAAACCCGGAGCCAAACGGAAAATCTCTCTCTCTTTCACCGACCAGCATCGGAGAACAACGCTGGCCCCAGCGCTCCGTTTCATTCGCCTTTTGGCCTCGACAGGACGACGCTGACACTAGCGTTCCGTTTCACTCTTTTCTTCTGGTCAATTGGCCTTGGCAGAACGACGCTAATACACTAGCGTTTCGTCTCACGCTTTTCTTCTCAACCAGCATAACAACTACCAACACACGTGGGCAAACAACGGTAAGAGTTCTCAACTCGTTTTCTTTGTGTTACGGATTTCAAAGACTTTTCCTCTCGCCGGATTCATTCATTTCTTCTTATACCTTTTTCAAGAACTGTTTTTCCATCGACACACATGCATACATCACACACTTCATCATTCCACGTACACACACGTTCAATAAACGTTATTTGAACTACCTCATTTTTGTTTATTAATTATTACTCTGTTTTTGCATGCAACAATTGCTTGGTTCAACTTTACACGTTTATAATCGGGGGAACACGACCCTCGATCCTAACAATTGGTGACCCGACGTGCAAGCTTTGTTGTATCTGACGAAGTAATTAATTTCGTACAAGAACAAAAAAATATATATATCATTTCTCGTTTTTTTTTTCTTTCGTGGTAAAACGAATTACGCACCCATCTTTTTTCTTTTTTTTCTACCCACGTGGTAGAAATATACAAACAAACAAAAGAAAAGAGGCCGCGATTTTTCCTGGCCACGCGGAAAACCCCAAACAAAGAAAAACAAAAACATTCCTCGGCTTTCCCCGAGTATAAAACAAATTACAATTTCATTTTTTCTTCTCTTTCTCCACATGTCGGAAAAATATATACAAAGAAAAAGACAAACTTTTGCCAATCCTTTTTTTCTTCTTTTTCGACGAACAAAAGGACCTTACAAGACGCCACTTCCTTTGTTTTGAACACGTGGGGATAAAGAGAAAACAAAAGAAAACAAACGCTCACGCTGCCCATCTTTTTCGTGACCACATGTTGATAAAAAATTTTTAAATTGCCGCCATCTTTTTTCCGGATCACGTGTTGATAAAAAAATTCAAAAAAAAAAACGCCATTTTTATCTCTCGGAAATTCAAACAAAAAAAGAAAATACGAATTTATTTTCTGTTTTAACAAAAAGGGAAGCCGCAATCTTTTTCTCTAACCACGTGGTAATGATAATTCAAACAAAAAAAGAAAATACGAATTTTTTTTTTCCTTTCTTTTCAACAACAAAGGAAAGGGAAGCCGCCATTCTTTCTTTTTTTTTTCTTTTCTACGTGGAAACTAACATTCAAACAAACTAAAACGAAAACAAAAAACATCATTCCTCGTGTGAAAAAAATTGCGACTCCATTTTTTTTCTTTCTTTTTCCTTTCTACCCACGCGTTGGAAATATATATATATATAAAGGAAAAGAAAACTACAAAACAGGCAAACACGAACAACATCACCCTTCAAGGCCTACCAACAATCTTCAACACAAGATGAACAACCACATTTTCCCGGATATTCATCAAGCACCAAACATTTCCGGACATCACTGACGACACTATGGAAGAAATCACACCAGTTCAAAATGAGTACAACTGCACAAGCACGACTAAATACTCAATAACTGGACGTTCGTTGATCAACTGGGGTACACATCAACTCGAACGACGCGCACCAACACCAGTACAGACCCACTTGTACCTGGACCTGCTAACTCACTTGCAGACATTTGTGCATCTGATTTTGACCATAGTGTACCACCGATCTCAACAACTAGATGTTTGTTCATCAGTTCCACAACACGGACTAATTAACATGAACAAACTCAACAACTGCACAGACTCACTTGTGCTCATTCATCAACAATTGCACAGACTCACTTGTGCTCATTCATCAACAATTGCACAGACTCACTTGTGCTCATTCATCAACAATTGCACAGACTCACTTGTGCTCATTCATCATCAATTGCACAGACCCACTTGTGCTTATTCATCAACACCTGCACAGACTCACTTGTGCTCATTCATCAACACCGCACAGACTCACTTGTGCTCATTCATCAACAACTGCACAGACTCACTTGTGCTCATTCATCAACAACTGCACAGATTCACTTGTGCTCATTCATCAACAACTGCACAGATTCACTTGTGCTCATTCATCAACCACTGCACAGACTCACTTGTGCTCATTCATCAACAACTGCACAGACTCACTTGTGCTCATTCATCAACAACTGCACAGACTCACTTGTGCTCATTCATCAACCACTGCACAGACTCACTTGTGCTCATTCATCAACAACTGCACAGACCCACTTGTGCTCGCTCATCAACACCGCACAGACCCACTTGTGCTCACTCATCAACAACAGCGCAGACCCAAGCACCAAACATTCCCTGACAACACTGACAATTCAACGTTCGTTCATCAGCTCCGCATCACGCAGACTAATCAACATGAACAACGCCACCAACAAGTGCAAATTCACTTGCACTCAACATTTTTCGACCGCAAACTCACTTGCGCTCAAACTTGATGCAGACCCAAACAACACGCAGATCCACATGCGTTACAAACACTCCGCAGACGCACTTGCGATCAATCATTCAATACAGATGCAGAAACAGAAATAAGTAGCGTGCACACTACTTTTTTCTAATCTTCAACAGCAAAACAGACATACCCACAAAGAATGCTTCTCATCTACAACTGTATATATTGAATAATATTTTCAATATTTTTCAATCTGGGGGGGAGTCCTTGTAGCAGTTACCTCCTCCTTTCAAAACATAACTACACCGGTTTGCCGGTAGGTGGCGCTTTATCACCAACAGGTGGCGCTGTAAAGCGACACCAGAGTTATCTGCCCTTCGGACTATAAAACCCGGAGCCAAACGGAAAATCTCTCTCTCTTTCACCGACCAGCATCGGAGAACAACGCTGGCCCCAGCGCTCCGTTTCATTCGCCTTTTGGCCTCGACAGGACGACGCTGACACTAGCGTTCCGTTTCACTCTTTTCTTCTGGTCAATTGGCCTTGGCAGAACGACGCTAATACACTAGCGTTTCGTCTCACGCTTTTCTTCTCAACCAGCATAACAACTACCAACACACGTGGGCAAACAACGGTAAGAGTTCTCAACTCGTTTTCTTTGTGTTACGGATTTCAAAGACTTTTCCTCTCGCCGGATTCATTCATTTCTTCTTATACCTTTTTCAAGAACTGTTTTTCCATCGACACACATGCATACATCACACACTTCATCATTCCACGTACACACACGTTCAATAAACGTTATTTGAACTACCTCATTTTTGTTTATTAATTATTACTCTGTTTTTGCATGCAACAATTGCTTGATTTACTGAACACGTTTATAATCGGGGGAACACGACCCTCGATCCTAACAACTTCCCCTGACAGAAGTCAGTAAAAAAAAAAAAGAAGAATAAGTCGGTTAAAACACAGAAGTCAGTTAAAATAAACAAAATGGCGTTGTTTCAACTAAACTTTAAGCCTTCGATTGAAACTTAGATTTTTTAAATAATTTTTAAAAACTGCGAGATTGTTTTCCGTAATTTTGGTGAATATCTGTCCCATTTGAAGGTTCTTGATAAGGTGCAGAAACGTATCTGTAATTTGATTAGCCCCACCATTTCTTCTTCTATGCACCTACTCTCTCTCTCTCAAAGACATGATGTTGCTAGTCTCAGTCTTTTCAATAAATAGTATTATGACATATGTACTTCAGAATTATGTGATCTATTCCCTGCTTCCTTTGTTCCAGCTTGTTTGACTCGTTGGTCTAGTGGTCTCCATCAATTCGCTGTTTTGATATCTCATTGTAATACCGCTTCCTATTCCAGTAGCTTCTTTCAAAAAAACTGCAGGTTTGTGGAACTCTCTTCCTGCTGACAGTTTTCCTCCTACCTATAGCCTTGGTCTGTTCAAGCCTAAGGCCAATAGGTATCTTCTGTCTTTGTAATAATTAGCTTTTGTTCTTGTTAGTTCCTTCCTTACATCAACTAGCTTCCTGCCTTGTCTGGAGCGATTTCCATTAAAAGAAAAAAATATTTCTTAAAGTTTTCCCTATATTTTATTTTTTAACTAGCATAATTACCTGTTATGCATCATTCCCTCCTTGCTCCCTGTTTCCCCGATTGTACCAATATGCAGAAATTTAAATGTAATGTGAACAAACATATTACTGCAAAACTCCTCACATAGGAACCCCCTTTAAATCTGGCCTGTAATCAAAGTAGCCCCTTGCGTCTCAGCGGTAATGTGTCTTTTGGGCTGAATAAAAGTAAACATGAATAAATCAAAATTTTAAAGCTAGTAAAAGGAGTCAATATCATGCAGCGAGGGTTGAGACGTGGCCACCGAGAGTTACTACAGGCCAAGCAACTAACTTCCTGCCCCCCTCTGACGTCACTGACTTCCGTGTCAAAACAAGGACCATAGTAATAACAATAAGAAGGCATTTCGACTTCTCCATTCACTAAATAATCCATCAAAATTCAGGAAATCAACCAATTTTAATGAAATTCTCAGGATTTATTAATTAATGATCACGGACTTTATTATAAAGCTTGGTGCAAATGTATTATTTCTTGTAAACAAAAAACACCTTTACTAAAGTTATTCAAAATATCAAAACATGTTGAACATACGATATTGTAAATATTTAAAACAAAGCATTAGAAAACTTTAAAAATTGCATGTAAAAAAAGAAAAGAAAAGAACACGATTCGATTCATCTTGAAACTGATCTTTTATCCAATATAAATTTAAAGAAAATAATAATTCACGATCAAATACTTCAAAAAACTGAATTATGAATTACCATTATTTAAACTTCTAACCCAATCAACCGTAAGTAATTCAGACTTTGAAATTTGTTTAAAAATTATACAAAAAAAAAGTTCAATGTTAACTGTCTGTTTAATAATGGAATCACCAACTCCTATCTTGCTATTAAGAGATAGGTACGTGCAAAATCAAAGGCCGATCCCCAAAATGTAAAAACATTTTGACCCTCCCTTCACTTAAAAATTCACCAAAATTCAGGAAATCAACCAATTTTAATGAAATTTTCAATATTTATTAATAAACAAGCACAGGAGATATAGTGAAACATTTTAAAAAAATCTTAGTCAAAATGTATTTTTTTTAAAACAAAATACACCTTTACTAAACGTATATTTTTATATATATAAAAAAAATCCATGATTTGAAATTTGCTTAAAAATTATACAAAAAAAAATTTCAATGTTAACTGTTTGTTTAATAATGGAATCAAAATTCAGGAAATCAACCAATTTTAAAATAATTTCGCGCTTTTAAAAATTTCATTTCATAATTCACAAAGTTAAAATGCCTACTGCATATGTTTGGATTTCCAAAAGAGAAATAATTACTGCAAATATGGATACACGTAATAATGTTTACACCGACTAAATATAGTGTAGTAAGTTTGAATTTTTTTTAATTATATAAAAAATCAAGTCTGAATTACTTATTCATTATTTGATAAAAAAAAGTAGTGTTCCATTTTTTTTTATTACTTTTTTTCGATGTCTTAAGTGTATGTAGCATAGTTTATCTTTTCTCTACTTTTGTAGATTAAATAAATGAAATAACATCATATTTAATCAAAATTTTCACAAAAAATATTAATTAAACAATGCTTTATTCAATGATAATATCGTTAATTCTTCGAGTTATACTGATTTTATTAACAAGAGTGTAGGGCATTTTCCGTAATATATACGAAATAGTTTTTTTTTAAAAATATTTTAAACATATACAGATCTTATTTTCATTTTAAAAAATCATGGATTTTTTTTATATATATAAAATTATATGTTTAGTAAAGGTGTATTTTGTTTTAAAAAAAATACATTTTGACTAAGATTTTTTAAAAATGTTTCACTATATCTCCTGTGCTTGTTTATTAATAAATATTGAAAATTTCATTAAAATTGGTTGATTTCCTGAATTTTGGTGAATTTTTAAGTGAAGGGAGGGTCAAAATGTTTTTACATTTTGGGGATCGGCCTTTGATTTTGCACGTACCTATCTCTTATAGGATAGGAGTTGGTGATTCCATTATTAAACAGACAGTTAACATTGAACTTTTTTTTTGTATAATTTTTAAACAAATTTCAAAGTCTGAATTACTTACGGTTGATTGGGTTAGAAGTTTAAATAATGGTAATTCATAATTCAGTTTTTTGAAGTATTTGATCGTGAATTATTATTTTCTTTAAATTTATATTGGATAAAGATCAGTTTCAAGATGAATCGAATCGTGTTCTTTTCTTTTCTTTTTTTACATGCAATTTTTAAAGTTTTCTAATGCTTTGTTTTAAATATTTACAATATCGTATGTTCAACATGTTTTGATATTTTGAATAACTTTAGTAAAGGTGTTTTTTGTTTACAAGAAATAATACATTTGCACCAAGCTTTATAATAAAGTAATGGATTTATTATATTCTGTGATCATTAATTAATAAATCCTGAAAATTTCATTAAAATTGGTTGATTTCCTGAATTTTGATGGATTATTTAGTGAATAGAGAAGTCGAAATGCCTTCTTATTGTCATTACGACGGTCCTTGTTTTGACACGCAATGCAGTGACGTCATTTTCTAGCCAACCGGCCTGTAGTAACTCTCGGTGGCCACGGTTGAGACCGCGTTGTGTTCGTTCATTAGTTGTTATTTTGTAATTCGAAGTTGAAAGCCGATTTGCAAAGCAACCACGGACACACGAACACAAAGAAGTAAACATGCGCCCGTATATATCTATCTATACATAAATAGAGAGAGGGGAACGTGCGAGAGAAAGAATGACAAGCATATACTTTAAGTGGAGCAGCAATTTTACTCGCACTGACTATGAATTGATAAAAAACAAACAATATGAGAGAAGAAAAATCTAGTGGTTCTATGGTGTAATGGTTAGCACTCTGGACTTTGAATCCAGCGATCCGAGTTCAAATCTCGGTAGAACCTATTCAGTATATTTTTTTATTTTTGTTAAACGATTTCAATAACGCAATATATAATAAACATTTTGGAGAGCGTATATTTTTAAACTAATTATTCGTCGAATTCAAAATATACGTAATAACAAAAATAATAATGTTTAACTTTTATACACTTTAAAATGATTATTATATATTGTGTTCTTTAAAGTGTAAATAATTGGCCATTTATTTAAAAAGCGGCAAATGCGCATAACAGGTAGGAACGCTGGCTTCCGGTGGAAAAGGGTTGAAGAAAGTGTCTACGGATGCCTGAAAGTGATACGACAATTTTTTTTATTCATATTAATTTCAGACTTTTCTTTTTTTTTCATATTAATTTCAGACTTTTCTTTCATCATATTCTAATAATTAACATAATACAGACTATTTGAAAAATAATTTATTTGATTGTTTTCAAAACTTTAAAAAATTTTCATTGAAAAAAATAAACAAAATAGAATAATCTTCTTTTTTTTTCAAGAAATAATGTTTTTGAGCAACGGAATGTGATTTTTTTTATTCAATGTTTTTTTTAGATATTTAGTGAAAATAATGTTTTTTGGGAGGGTTAGGGTTTAGGGTTTAGGGTTTAGGGTTAGGGTTAGGGTTTAGGGTTAGGGTTAGGGTTAGGGTTTAGGGTTTAGGGTTCGGGTTTAGGGTTAGGGTTAGGATTAGGGTTTAGGTTTAGGGTTCGGGTTTAGGGTTAGGGTTAGGGTTTAGGGTGAGGGTTAGGGCATTTCCATTCTAAGAAAAAGTTTGATTCCGGAAGTTACTCCATTTCCAAGAAAAAAGGTTTTCACTATTATTACCAAAAAAAATGTTTTGAAAACAATCAAATAAAAACAAATAAATTATTTTTCAAATAGTCTGTATCATGTTAATTATTAGATTATGATGAAAGAAAAGTCTGAAATTAATATGACAAAAAGGAAAGTCTGAAATTAATATAAAAAAAGAAAAGTCTGAAATTAATATGAATAAAAAAATTTGTTGCATCACTTTCAGGCATCCGTAGACACTTTCTTCAACCCTTTTCCACCGGAAGCCAACGTTCCTACCTGTTATGCCCATTCGCCTAAAAAGCCATCAAAGACAAACTAACAAATAGGCAACAAATAAATGTTACCAAAGGCAAGATAAGTTACTCTTCTACCTACCTGGATAATTTGTGTGTGCGTGTGTATGTTAGTTTTGACGTAAATCAAAAAGTGGTCGAAGACTTCACGTTAGAATGAAGGAAAAAAAGCATATAGCTGCAGAGGTGACCACGTGCCGCCTAGAGAATCGCCCCCAAATCAGAAATTAAACAAAAATACAGCTAATAACTGTCAGCAATCGGACAATATTTGATGTTCAACCGAACTGTATATTTTATAAGCTGGATTTTTATTTAATTTCCGATTTGAGGACGATTCTCGAGACGTCACCTGATCACCTCTGAAGCAATTTCCTTTTTTATATTCTAGCGTGACGTCTTCGACACCACTATTTGGTTTACGGCAAAAAAAATAAGTTAAATCACAAAAAAAGTTTATAAAATAAATTATCCAGGTAGATAGAAGAGTAACTTATCTTGCCTTTGGTAATATTTATTTGTTCTCTTTTAGTTTTTTCGACCCTTTTTTGTTTCCTTGGCTCTTCTAATAAATGTCCAATTAATTAATATGATGGCAGCAAACTCCATATCGAGTATTACCATCGCTTG
>OY744524.1:105348340-105405840 GCA_963556195.1 Sepiola atlantica | reverse complement strand
TTAATTATCTGAATCAGTGCACCTGGAGTAGGGCTTTTGTCCGTCATCACTGGAACAAATGTTATCCCTTCCACCTTCCTTAATTCCGAACTTTTCAAAAACAATGTTTTTCTCGTCATATGAAAAAAGTATTTTGATATAATAAGAAAATGCTTCAAAGGATAGTTTCCCTCCGCCGAGAAAAAATATTGCGTTTGAAAAGTCCTCATTTAAGGATGAATTGATTTTCAGTCAAAGATAGAAGATGGAATAAACAAATTTGTAGGTTCATTTATTAATAATATTTTGTGTTTGTCTCTCATATCTTCTTAATATATTCCACATGTTTATTAATACCATATCTACAATATTGAGCACTTACTGTCGTATTTAGAATTTCCTTAAATAAACTCGGTTAAGATAGGCTTGAATATATATCATATTTTTTTGTAATTAGTTGTAAGTTGAGCTTTGAAATAGAATGTTTATATATATATATATATATATAGGGTAAGGTACACGATAAGTCATGAAAATGAAATGCCGTGGTAGACAAAATGTGTGAAAAATGACAAACGGAAAACAGGTTAAAGTGCAGGAGAAAAACAAAAACAAGAGATTTGACCGGTTTCGTTCGTGTTAGCAAACGTCTTCAGAAAAAGTGAAGATTTGGAAATAATTTTATTTTGAAAAGCACAAACATGGGAGAAGGAAAAGATGATCCGATTGGACCATATGAGAAGACTTTTAGTGACATTGAAATATGACAAGTGGGAGACACATTCTTCTTTATTTCTTATTCTACTTTTATATTTTTATTTATTTTCTTTTTCACTTTCACACCTGCTGAGCTAGTATTGGGGAAGCGGTAAGCGGAGGGTAAAGGTGATAAGAGGGAAGAAGACAGAGGAACTAGCTAGGATATACACACATAGGAGTGGGCATGAAATTGATACACCGAACGCAAACATTATTGAATAACACGGAGTCTATTTGCTTGATAAGACTTTTTTTCAAATTTTCAAAATAGTCAAGTACGTTTGATTTAATTTATCACATCATCATCAGGCGTTAGTGTTGGTTTGTCTACAACGATGTCTGTACTGTTCATTTCTTTGTACAGCTAATAATTTAAGACTTTAAAATTAGCGTCTGTAATATTGAGATGTTGCATGCGAACATGGTTACGTGATAAACGCGTGCAAAATTAAAAAGTATAATGTTTAAACTACTGAAAATTTGGTAATGTTAGTTACTATGTTAGACACTTTAAAATGTTGTAACGAGTTTCGTAATGCACATTATTGATTGTGGGATGTTTGAGTTTTACGGAAAGAACTTCAAGAATTTTTAATCTTTTGATTTTGGTATTTTTTGATCAATCTTATGTTGATTTGATGAATCAAATCGAAAGTACTCATGAAAAAAGTAAGAAAAATCGAACAAAAAACCCACGGAACTTACATACACCAATTTGACCGAAATACTTAATGGACTATTTGGAAAATGAAAAATAAACAAAGTCTTATTAAGCAAAAAACACTCAATGTTATTTAATACTATTTGCCTAAATGAAAATATGTTGCCTAAATACACACACAATATGTATATATGGATTGATTTTTACATGGTCAATGTAATAGATAAATATAATATATATGCGCTGAATCTTGTATTACAACTTCATTGAGCTTGTAATTAGGAATTTTCGGATACTGTAAGGAGTATTAAAAATGAAAATATGCATTCCTTATAAAAACCTACACACACATATATATATATATATATATATATATATATATATATATATATATATATATCATCGCCATTCTACACTTAAAACGACACCTTTTTCGACATTCAATTTCCATGTGCGCATCTCCAGACGCTAAATTGAAAAGGCGCGCGTTCAAGCGATACTTGTGTTTGTTATGACGAGTGAATAGGCAACACAATGAGTTTTGTGTGACGATTCAAACATCTTATCCTGTCACTCTTTTGTTGCAACTGCATTCCTTGACAACACTGAACTGCAATCGGCCAGGTTTTCATACCAAAGCTGTTCATAATTATCGCTGAAGCTGAAGGGCGACAGTGTCCTCTTTAGGCTGTACGATAAATAAATAAATGAATAAACGTTAAAGCTCTGGTAGCCATTTTAAGTCGAGCAACTCGTAAAGTGAAGGTGGTGTTGTAGAGACTACAAGTACATGGTATCTCCCGCAAACAGATGGCACACATGAAGTCGTTAATAAAATGCACGCTCTTTTCTGCAATCCAACCATATTTGAGATTTCCAAGTTTTAGTCACGAATGTGCAACAGTATTTTTTCATCACCGTTTAATGATTTGCACACCTGTATACCCAACAGTCTTTGTTTTATCCTCATTAAATGATAAGCCCACCTGTATCCGATGTGCACAATTGTCAATGACCTTGACGCACTCATCCCTTGGCACTGCCCTGATTTGGATTGGCTCTTCAATTCAGGAATAGTCTCAGATTTTTTTGATGGAAATTATTTTTAGATAACGCCACGGATAAAAAAAAATCTCTGGGGTTAAGACCCAGTGAGTGTGAAGCCCATTTAGAATCACACATCATGTACCAGTTTTAGTTGTCCGTGACGTGTACAAGTTATTGACATATTAATAGAGAGATATATAGTTTGTCTCCATACCTAGCTACATTATGCGCCCCCCCCCCATTGGAGACAACGCCTTTTACACGTCTGCTTTACTTAGAGTGTCGCCAGGAAGAGACAGAATTCTCTCTGCTCGGAATTTACATGATTTCTGATTAATAGACTTACTTTCTTATAAAAACTAAACATCGGCGTCCGAGTGATTGTATATACAAACGATCAAGAAATGGGTCCTCGGCGATGACAAAAGGAAGATATTTTCACTGAATAAACTAAATAGCCTTTGCTTAATCTAATAAAACACACACACACAACAAAATCGTAGAACTTTCAGGTGGTCCATGACGTGTATAAACCATTATACGCATCTTTTACCGTCGCCGAGGACCCATTTCTTGATAGTCTGTGAATACAATCACTCAGACGCCGATGTTTAGTTTTTATAAGAAAGTTTATTAATCAGAAACGGAACAGTCAGAAAGACAACGAAAACAATAAAACCGACACTTCAAAGTGATGGATGACTTTCGTGCGCGCGTGAAAGAGAGATAAAGACAGACAGATTGATATAGAGAGAGATAGCTTGTCTCCTTACCTAGCTACATTGTGGCTCCCATCGAAGAGTACGCCTTGTACGTGTCTGCTTTACTTAGAGTCCCGCCACGAAGAGACACATTTTTTCTGCCCGGAAGTCTCATGATTTTGTCAACTTCCGTTTCTGGAGTCACCTGTGCCCCCTAGGTTTCGCAAAAACTTTTCTATTAAAACTTACAGCATTCGTTATGTAACACTCTTACTGATGAAACGATCACCAATATACCAATGAACGGCGATAAAACAGAGACTGTTGGACATTTATGACTGAAACTTGATGGACAAGTCAGGCATAGATTGAAGTTTAGTTGTACCGAATATTGTTGGGTTGTATAAAGAATTGTGAATTTTGTTAACGCAATTAGGCACAAGTGTAGGCAATGTAAGCAATGTGGGCTAAATTTTTTTTAAATGTAGTTTTATAAAAAGATGTCAAGGAGGAGATGGAAGCCCTTCGTCAAAATTTAGATGTCCCCGATTTTTGTGATATTTAACAAAATTTATTACACATAAATTAATAAATATTCCTCAAATATCAGTTTCTTTGGAGTATTTGAAAAAGGTCTTTAGGGGGCATAATATGAATACAACTTCCGATTTGAAAATTCAAACATTAAATTTGATCCGACACCAATTAAATAAGATCCCTGAATTTCAATTTCTTATTAGACCCCTTAAATTTTAAACATTTTCTAGAATACATTTCTTCGCATGGATGTTGATCAAAATTGGAATAAAGATTTTGGACACAAGGTTTAATAACATCATAACTTGATTTCAATCTTTGTAAGAGGACATAAAAGTGGTGCAAAATTGTTCTGTTCGGGGGATTCATTTTACCACACTCTCTCATTCAGGGAACATATAAAGAAGACAAGAATAAAAGTCAGCTTCCAGAACAACATCCTACGGAAACTGATCAACTCCAAGTGAGGAGCCACAGCACATATGTACTGCCTTAGCCTTGTTCTATTCCTTTGCAGAGTATGCCCACCAACCTGAACAACCTGCATCTTCTCACTAGAATTACCCCTTCAGATGTGATACGGGAAGTTGCCAGCCGAGTAGAGATCACAAGGGCTATCAGTGATGAACGCCATCTTCTTCATGGACATGAACCAACGGTCTAACAACTGAAGTCAAGGAGAAGCTTCCTCAGCCATGTCAAACCCCTAACAACATCTCAGGAAGAGACCAGACTACAGCTGTGGACCAGGCGGCTAGAATATCCCCCTCCTGCTGACATGGGAACACCTGCTTCTGAGGAACTCTCTCCCGGTTCAGAAGTACCCTGGCTCCAGTGGAAAATACTAAACCGCCTTAGAACGGGAATGGGGCGATCAAAAGTTGCTATGAGTACATGGAGCTACAAAATTGACCCAATGATCTGTGAATGTAGAGAAGAGGACCATACGATGCAACACTGCCTGGTCTGCGCCCTACTTCCCAACCAGTGCAGCTTGAAAGATCTTGCAGAGTACAGCACTAATGCAAAGGAATGCATAAAAAAGTGGGAAACTGTTGTATTACGACATGCTTCAAAGACAGGCAAAAATAATGTTTTACCAGTCCTGTGATGAGTATTCTTCTAGTTTACGATAGAAACTAAATGCAAAACAAATTATAAATTAGACAAAAAAACTATACCAAATATAATATACAGATACACTTAGCCAAAAAGACAATAAAATTAAACAACAATACTAAACTTAAAACATATAATAACTGATAATAAAAACAACCCTAACACATCAAACGCACTATTAAATTAAACTAATGTGTACTGGATTCTCCCATTTAATGAATGTATTCCTAACACCAATCTCGAACCATATAGAACATACATTAGCCATACAACTACAACTCTTTCCCGACGCCTTACATACCACCTATCCGATACAAGTTCAATTAAACAATAGATAACCACACACAACAAAAAACTACAAAAGGTATCGAAATGGACCAGACTACGACCTTGGATCCTTACTACATCAACTAAACTCCGATACTTTCTTTTGTTTTTCGGATATTAATATATCTATTACATATCACCATGGAGTTCAGAGCTAGAGGCAGAGGTACACAGGGATTCTCATTCGTTTTCCAGAGATCACCGATGTGCTTGCTAGTAAATAGCTAGAAGAAGAAATGGTTGGTTCATACCGTTCACAAGGGAATTAGTGAAAGTGATACAACAGTGCGACCGAGATTCGAACACGTGTAGAAAAATTAGAAACGGATGTGTAAAAATAATGCTGAAAACAATAGTTTTCCACACGAGGCTAGAGTAAGCATGAAGTTAGAGTTGTGGAAAATTCTATTAGAAGTTAACAAACTAGAGTTATGATTACGTCCCAGGATATGACGTCATGAGGTGAAGTACGTGACCGAGAAGCGAGAACAATTTCTGCTTTCTTCTGAGTTTACGACGTCAAAATCAGAAAACGTATTTTTCGAGGTCCACTATCTCTACGGGGATGAGCCGGTAAATTACAGTTCATCTAGGAGAACATATTTTCATGGAAATCGCTCCAGACAAGGCATGAATCCACTTGACGTAAGGAGCTAACAAGAACGAAAGATGATTATCGCAAAGAAAGGAGATTCCTATTGTCTTGAAAAGACCAAGGCTATATGTAAGAGGAAAACGGTCACCAGGAAGAGAGTTCCATAAGCCTGCAGTTCTTGGGTAGAAGCTACTGGAATAGGAAGTTGTATTACAATGAGCTATCAAAACAGTGAATTAATGAAGACCACTAGACCAACGAGTTAAACGAGCTGAAACAAAAGAAGCAGGGAATATATCACATAATTCTGAAGAACACATGTCATAATAGTATTTATTGAAAAGACTGAGACTAGCAACATCACGTCTGTGAGAGAGAGTACAGAGAATAAGAAATGGTGTGGCCAATCAAATTGCATATACGTTTCTGCACCTTATCAAGAACCCTCAAATTGGACAGAGATTCACCATCCCAAATATCACAATAGTACTGTAAAATGCTGGTAAAAACAAAAGCAAATAATGCCTTATTTGTTGTTTTTAAATTCCTTCCATCATTACAGCTACCAGAAGAAAAGGAGACAAAGAAACGGAGAGACGAAAAATTCACAGAACAATTTGCGACGTGTCAACAGAACATGGCTCCAAACAGAACGCCGATTAGATACGTGTGTTGCAGTTTGAGATCGAAGAACATTCCATTGCATTACACGGGTTAATCCCGGGTCATACCAATCCCGGGTCATGCCAATCCCGGGTCATGTCAATCCTGGGTCATGCCAATCCCGGGTCATGTCAATACCGGGTCATGCCAATACCGGGTCATGTCAATCCCGGGTCATGCCAATCCTGTCATCAAAAATCTAACCTCCGTGAACCAATTTCATATATATAAATTTCACAACTAAAAAGTGACGCCTTTGAACATGGCCAATGCACTTTACTATTGTATAGAAACTAAAGAATTTTTTTATCAATCGCTGAATAATTAAAAATTTGATCGCTTTGTAATGTTTCTCAGTAAACATTAGCCAGGATTTCGTTGAGTTTCTTTGCAAATTATTCATATAGATCTCATGAACAACAATAAGATGAATCGACACGATTGTCGGGAGAGACCAATCGACACGTTCGAGAAATGCGAGACACAACAGAAAAGAAAAGAGGCACTCATGTCGATTCATTATTCATTTCGGGTTTTGTCATTTGTTCGAAATGAAAACCCATATTATTGTTAGATTAGTTTCGCGGGTTATTTTAAAATCTATATAGATAAAGACCGAAGCATGAGCACGATCATGATATATATATATATATATATATATATATATATATATATATATATATATATATATATATATATATATATATATATATAATGTTTTCTGAAAACCTTTATGGTAATGCACTTCGTAAGTGCTTGAGAGAATCCGTGGGTAACTATTTTATCCATATATATATATATATATATATATATATATATATATATATATATATATATTTCTAAAATATAGGGGGCGACATAATGTATGTAAGGGAGTTAACACTAATCATGTAACAAACACATTTATAAGCGATAAAACCATCACGCATTTCAGATAGGACTTTCGTAGCTTAGTGGTAAAGCACCCGACAACACTCCCTGTTGTCGAGGTTTCAAATCCTGTCATAGTCAGCTACGCTGATGAGTCGCAGTAAAGACGAAATACGTGTTCCTGAATAACTATTTTATCTATATATATCATATAAATTTCTTTCAGTTAACACAAAAGTTTATGTGGTAGCTCAATAGACTAGAGCTCATAATGTAATATGATATAATAATAATAAGTATTCAGAAAACATCCACATTTCATCTCAAAACACTTTATTATAACTATTTAAAAATATGCTGCGCGTACGAAAAAGACGTTTAGTAGAAAAGGGTGAAAAAGAAACAGAAGACAAAGAAAAACAAGAAACATTGATAAATAACAATAAAGATAAGTAGCAATCATCCAGGGTCGAAGTTACTAGTGCAGTCGCTGCTTATATTACATTGTTTGGGTGCAATTTTTGTCTTAAGTTTGGTAAAGGAGTAAGAACTAAGCCCAAGGTTTACGTTAGAAGATGATGAGAGTTAGATAGGAGAGCTGTCGAGGCACTTGTAAGGTCAAAATTGTGGGTAATAGTGTTTTCTTTTTTCTTTCTCCTTCCCTTTGCCAATTAACGTTTCTATTACCGAAATAGTAATTGGATCGAATAGATTATGTAAACGATGAAAACGATTGAAATTTCTATCTTTCTGACAAAATACACAGTAATAAATGTGAAACATGACTGATTAATTGTTATTTAAATCTGACTTTAAAAATCCATCTGACTTTACTTTATATGTTAGATGTCTATTCATATATGTCTACCAAGACAAAGCTCTTTTCTTTTAACAATTATGAGTAATCGTTCCAATCACCGATTGCCATGGCTGATAGCACCCTTCCCGATAGTCCAACGTTCAAACTCCTTGCCGAACAGGCAATATGAATTGGAATAAATATATAGAAGATATTGCAAAGTGCTGCAAAGATGATCTCCCTCTTCCGGTCTAGAAAATCTCTCATGCCTGCCAGTATCTTATATCGCTATAAACCTACCCTTCGCCAATTCATGGAGTATTGTTGCCATATCAAGGCTGGTGCACCAACCACTAGTTACTCTTGGATAGGGTGCAAAGAAGAGTATCTGTCCCATCGTCGCAATGTTGCATCCCTGTGCTTGTTTTTACAAGTAATTCTACGTAATGTGCTCCGAAAAACTTACTGCACTTGTATACACTCAACGTAATTTACGAAATTTAGATGTAATGTGAACAAACATCTTGCTGCACAACTCCCCACTCAGGGTGCCCCTTATAAATCTGACTCCTAATCACAGTAGCCCTTTACGACTCAATGGTGATATGCATTGTTTAAGGTGAATACAAGCTTTTAAAAAAACTATTTAGCGAGCTGAGTATTTCCGTTGGCTAAGATCAAAGTGTAGTATCTGTTCCGATGGATACTGCACGCCTGTCCTGTGCAGTTCTAGGAGGTCCACCCTCCCAGGCTTCGCCTCCCCTCTTTGGGGAGGAGTAAGTTTATTGCTTACTGTCTGAGGCGCCCCTACCGGGGAATGCCGACGGGGCTGCCCAGGCAATTTTTAAATGGCCAGAGTGCTCACCTCTCGAACGCTGGCTTTTAACCCCACTTGCTCGACCCGAGCTTGGGTCACATCTTACTTGTGGGAGTAAGATAAACCTGGCCTTGTACCTAACTCCTAGCGAAGGAGTAAATAAATATCGATGCGTTATGTTTTCATTTCTTATTTCAGTGTTTTTAATTTTAAAAAACAAGCAACAATATTTGACCGATAATTGATGAGCTAAAACAATGAAAGAGAAACGGCTTCAGATTTATGAGATGGCGGAAATGAAATAGAAAATCCGGTTCTACGTAAACAGTTGATTCGATTCGTTTTCTTCCGATCGAGTTTAACCGCCTTTGAAATGAGATATTGCCCGCGAAAAATCTATGACGTCAGCTGTAATCTTTCGTTACTTCATTCTTTTCTTTCGTCTTTATTATTTGTTGTTTATTTGTTAGACTTTTAGTTGCTATTTTTATGACGGTTTACAAATCACTTTTACTGATAAACAGGTTTAGAAAAATCTATATTCAGTTGAATATATGTCGAGATTAAAACTAGGACAGCCATCTATTTGACAATTCATATCTTTCTACCTATTGTTAATTGCTCCTATATCATTGACTATTCATGAATAGAGTCCGTATATATATATATATATATATATATATATATATATATATATATATATATATATATATATATATATATATATATATAAAGAGAGAATAGTAGTTCGCTTGAAGCATTGCTGGGAATTGTAATAAAAGTATTAAGAAGGCTGGAGGCAATTCAGAAAACAATTCAAATCTGACAAAAATAGTAACATCAACGTCTAAAACAATTAAGAATTTACTAAACACCAAACACCGTCCCCAACTAGCACCGAAGAAGGACACTTCTAACCTAGCCGACATTTACAAAATAAATATGCCTCATGTCCGATGTTTTATATCGGTGAACCGGCCAGAAATATAAAATACCGCATTTACGAACACAAATAGGACCTCAAACACAACAATCCCACTAATGCACTAGTCATACACAGAAACACTTTTACCCACAGTTTTGACCTTACAAACTGCACCCTCCTCAAGACCAAATACTTTCTCCCACGCCGCAAGTGCATCGAAAACGCTGTAATACTTCTCTCATCACCATCTAGCGTAAATCTTTAACTAGGATATCATTCTTTAAGCAAACTTCTAGCAAAAACCGCACTGAAACAGTGCAATATATATATCGCCACTGCATTTCAAACTGCAACTCTTGTTATAGTAACTATTCATTTTTATCACTTTTCATCCATGTTTCTTTCTTCTTTTTTTCCTATTCTTTCTCTCCCATTTTCCAATTTTAACTTCTCTGTCGCACGCGCTGTTAAATTCTTTCATTCTTTCTTTCAAGTAGTTAAACACGTGCCAAAAACATCCCGTTGTGCATTCTTCTTTTCCCTATGTTTTCTCGTTATTAATTAAATTTTAAAATCTTAACTTTTGCTGAAGAAGTTGTTTGATCCGAATAAAACCTATCGCTTTTTGATGATCTATCCCTGCATTTAATTTGATTTTCTTTTTGTCTTCAGGGCATTTCATTTTATGATATATCGTGCTTTTTATCCTCATATATATATATATATATATATATATATATATATATATATATATATATATATATATATATATATATATGTGTGTGTGTGTGTGTGTGTGTATTATATGTATGTGTTATATGTATGTATTATATATATGTATGTATTATATGTATGTATTATATGTATGTATTATATATATATGTATGTATTATATGTATGTATTATATATATATGTATGCATTATATATATGTATGTATTATATAAAGGGAGGCGCAAGAGCGCTCTATCCCTTAATAGACTTCAAAAACGGCCTATGCTGGAAATCTCATTTCTTTGATCAATCATAACTCAAAAACCAATGAACCAAATTCTTTAAAACTTTGCACAAAATTTTTATTTGATAGGTTCTATAAGTGTGTGGAATTTCAGCATCATTAGTCAAGGCAACCCAGAGATCCAGAAAGTTCGATCATGAAATCATGTTATCCGCGTGTACGTACGTACGTATGTGCCACCCTGTATCTCATCAACTATTTGATGGATTCAGATGATTTTTTGGCAGAGATAGAGGTTCTAGGGTCTAGTTGATGGCATTTCAATTTCATTTTACCATATACCTTAGTTTTCCAGAAAATTCCAAAAAACCTTAAAAATGACCATTGTATTGAGCCAACGCACACACAGACAACAACGCACACACACACAATGGCACCAACGTGCACACAGACACAATGCATCAACTCTTTCACTGTCTTACGCATACTTACACTGAAGACCACACACACACACACTGCTTGAATCTACTTTCAATGTCGGCTGCTTATTCAAAACAAACTTATAAACTTAACCATTTTAATATTTCCGACATTTCTCACTGAACTTTCTCTTGCGAAAACAAATGATGATTGACTCCATTTAATAATTTTCAATGAAATGTAATTTATTTAATTGAGTGAGGAAGTTTTTATTACGATTTCCTGTCAGATGAAATCGAAAGTCTTTCCAAAATTTTCAATTTCTCACAACGAAATTCAACAAAATATCGACCTACCTATCTATCTCTCTATCTATATATCTGTCTATAATTGTTGATTATATATATATATATATATATATATATATATATATATATATATATATATATATATATATATATAGATTATGATGGAATTAGAATAATAAAACAATTTTTTTAAACATAACTCAATCCCATAACTAAGTTACATTTTAGCATAGGAATAAGAAAGCCTTAGAGAAAACAACGTTGATTATCTTACAGTTAATATCAGTATATATATTAACTGTGAAAAAATTTGTTCTAGTTTGAAGTGTATCATGAGTAAATATACACTCATCATAATTTTTAAAACAATATTTACCTCTGAATATTGGAAGAAACATTGATTAGTCAAACTACCAACTATATCAGTTATGAGAAGGCATTGTATTGAGGCATAGCCTTTACAAAAGTAGTGACATTCCATGAAAAATGCGAGTATACTGCAATCATATGCGCTTAATAGGGTTAAGATGAAAATTCATATACATTAAACACTAAATGTACAAAAGCAAAGAAATTCCCAAATTTTTACACTTTTATTGTCATTAAGGATATGCGAGCACAACTGGTAGGAATTTTTCTTATAAAAAATATAAACATTGTTACTATTTTAGCACTGTTTATATAAGCATTGCCAATAAACATTTTTACTGGTATTTTACTTACCTTTATCCTTATCAATCACGCCCGAGTGGAACCATTATTCATACGACACTAGCAGCAGTGTTATGTATTAAGGAAAATGAAGGTATTCTTGTTGTATATAAGTCAATTTTATGTTTCACACTTTAATTTATTAGAATTAACAACTTTCACCATTTTTTTAATATATAAACAATTTTTACTGTATTTTTTTAACAATACAATACGTTTTCTTACAGTTCAGATTAAAGTTCCTCAAACAAGAATTTTAAATCTTATAAATCAAAAAATATGAACTGTAAACCTTGGTTTTTCTCATTTCACTGAAATTTTCGTTTTCTCTGAACTAAAAACAGTATTCTAGGGCTCTAATATGACAAATATGGGCAATAGAATGGAACTTATTTCGTTTCTTAATTTGTAACCTTGCCTAAGGGTTCAACACGTAGCCTACAGCCAAAGTCTAAGTTCTTACTGGGATCGACTTAGACCCAGTCGATATTAGGTAGCTTCCATAAGAACATCAGATCGATCAGAACGTTTGTCAATAAAAGAAGACGATGAGTTCCAGCCGAATTCCCTTCGGAAAAGCCCAAGAGATGTTGTATAAAAGATTAATTCTTGTTCGATGTTTTGCGCCGAAGAAAATTTCCTACCAGTAAAATACATAGCCCTGTTGTGCTCGCATACCCTTAATGACAATAACAGTGTAAAAATTTGGGAATTTCTTTGCTTTTGTACATTTAGTGTTTAGTGTATATGAATTTTCATCTTAACCCTATTAAGGGCATATGATTTCGGTATACTAGCATTTTTCATGGAATATATATACATGTATATATGTATGTATGTATTATATATGTATGTATTATATATATATATGTATGTATTATACATATGTATGTACTATATATATGTATGTATTATATATATATACATATGTATGTATGTATTATATATATATATATATATATGTATTATATATATATATATATGTATTATATATATATATATATATATATATTATATATATATATATATAGGGTGGGCAAAAATAAGGGTCCTATTTTTAAAAATTCATAACTTTTTTATTTATTGATTTTTTTTAATTTTTTTTTTAGAATAAGTAAAGGACCCCTTCCGAAGCAAGCATGAGCCGTATTAGCCCTAAGGAACGTACCCTCATTTAGAAAACATTATTTTTGCTTAAAAAACTCAAAACAGTGTAAAAAACAATACTTTAGTTTTTGTAAGTTTTAAGAAGTGTTTTTCGGCTAAAATTTGTTTTGTTCATTTAAAAAAATCTCGGAAGGGTCAGTCTACACACACATAAAGTTTGGTGAGTTTAACTTTTATTTTGTGGAAGTTATTCAAATTCAAGTTATTCAAATTTAAAGATAGGACCCTTATTTTGGCCCACCCTGTATATATATGTATTATATATATATATATATATATATATATATATATATATATATATATATATATATATATATATATATATACAAATGTATTATATATATATATATTAAGTTAGGTATGTTTTAACACAGCTTCTAGGCGTAAGGGGTCCGAATGTGGACTATATATAGTTTTATTTGTTTTTTGCAAAGGGTGTAGAAAGGGGGATTGAATCCCTTTGATTGCAACAATGGCAAAACATGAATTACACTTCGAATTGCTTCCGCACCACCTATTCTCGAGATCTGGCCATCAACAACTATTGTTTGTTTGAATACCTCAAAGGAATGCTCCAGAGAACGAGAAGATGTGGCTCTAATGAAGAAATTGTATCGGAAAATGAAGAGTATTGTGAGACCAAAGACAAATCGTTCTACACAAAAGTCATCTAATTGTTAGAGAAGCGTTGGAATAAGTGTATCACCTAAGGACACTATGTTGATGAATAAAGTTGCCTAAAAGTTGTTGCTTTATTAGTTAAGCTTGGGACTTTTTCAGTATATATATATATATATATATATATATATATATATATATATATATATATATATAAGTTAATCTTGTTTTCTTCAGATTTTTCTAATATATCTTATACAAAATACATGCTAAAATATTCCTCAATTTGGTGATGAAGTTATGTTTAAAAAACGTTTATTATAATTGTTCTAATTAGCCGTAATTTGCAATTAACTCACCAAGTTACCCATCTCTTATTACGTTTCTATCTATCATTCTCACCCTCTCTCGCCGTATGTTGCTTTAACGTCTGCTCTTTTCTTATACGCCATCACTCTCCTTCACTTTTTTTACAACTGAGTTCACTCCAAACAAGGCAAGTTGACACTGTAGACGTATGGGGCTACTGAGAATTAAGGGTTAAAGTTTTGGGGGTCATCCTAAATTAGAAGCTGTGCGGCAAGATGTTTGTTCACATTAGTTTTAAATTTCTGCATATCGGTACAGTGGGGAAACAGGGAGCAGGAAGGGATTTCCAAAGGCCAACAGAGGAAAGAAGCTATTGGAATGGAAGGCTCTCCAGCATCTGGGGACCTCCACAGTGAATGGATTGGAATTTAGATGATTGTCGTGTTGGTCGAATGTATTTACGTCAAGGGAGTACAAGGGCAGCAAGTTCATTAGAGCACATTCCATTGAAGTACTTGTAAAACAAGCACAAAGATGCAACATTGAGGCGATGGGACAAGCGCTGGAGTTTGATGAGATACTCTTTTTTTTTACATTGTCTAAGAGGGAGAGTCTAGTGGACGGTGTACCAGCCCAGATGTGACAACAATACTTCATGCATGGGCGGGTGATGGCTTTGTAGAGATATAGAATACTGTCAGGTGTGATAAATTTTCTAGCACGGTAGAGTGAGCCCACTTTTTGCAGCAGTCTTGGCAATGTCTTCTATGTATTTGTTCTAATTCATGTTATCTGCGAATGTTAGACAGAGTAGTTTGAACGTTTGACTCTCATGTAGAGTGTTATTTGCCATGACAATCGGTGGTTGAAGAGGGTTGTTGTAGTTGTTGAAGGAAAGGAGCTTTGTCTTAGCAACATTAAATGTTACCGTCAATTAATGACCCCATTCCACTACAGACTAGAGGTCACTTTCTAAGGATTCAGCCATTGCCTTGAATAAGTGCGCGTCCGTTTTACCCATACAACGAGAGTAGAGTGTGGTGTCGTCAGCAAATATACCCATCTCAGACACAATGTCATCAGGGAGGTCGTTTATGAAAATCACTCTCCTTCCCTTCTCTCGAGCCGAAAGAAACTAATTTGGGATTTCTGCTTTTCATATTGTTTTATTTAACTGAATTTCCAAACTCACTTTCTCCGAATTCAAACAATCTAACCTGAGCATAATGAGTGACCCAACGGTTCACACCTTTTTTTTAAGTATATATCGTTAAAATGATGTTTGTATAGATCTTTTTTTCTAGTATATGGTCGACTCTATAATAATGACCAATATATATATATATATATATATATATATATATATATATATATATATATATATATATATATTGGTCATTATTATATATATATGTACTTCAATCGCGTCACGTAAAAGTTAGCGAGTAAAACACGTGCCTTTTTCTATCCCCCTCCCCGAACGAAACTATTTTCAAGTGGTGAGAGGAAGCGGGAAAGCAAGTAGCAAGTTAGACAACCACTTCAGACGTACCCCGCCGCCTGAAATGAATTCTGAAGGAAATCCTTCACTCTATAATTAAAAGTCAACGTTCGATGTTTTTTTTCTTTAGGTCAAAAGAAATGATAATAATAATTTATGTATGAAAAATTAAATTACTGACGTAATTCTATGATTTTATGTGACTATTTTAATAATATATCTAGATCAATAGCCGATGCGAACACTGGCGAAGCATTTGTTTTTTCGTCATTTTTGTCGGATGCTGTTCACTAGGAAACAATAAATACAAAATGGTAATTTATACAAAACTAGCTAACCATGCCGGCTCGCTATCGCTTCGCAAGTTTCGTTACTTTGAGTACTCGAAACATTAATTTAAAATAATAACTTTGCTGTCAACACGAAACAAATATTTTCTCATGTATTCATATCGATAGATAAACATTAATATTTTGATAATTTAGATACAAATGTATATATCTTTAAAATTTGACCGTAAAGAAAGGAAAAGAAAGAAGAAATTAATTTGCCTTTTTACTTGCAATTTAGAAATTGATCGCAACTTATTGATAATAAAGTCGATCCTTCTAAAGAAAGAAACATTTGAACACAAATGCTAAATATTTGTCCAGGAAATAAAATAAAAACATTTGTTACATTAAAATCAAAATAATGATTTAATTAAAAAGAACAATAACAAATAATAGTTAATTAATAAAATGTCCTTTTTCTAAAACCAATATGCAAAGTAATTAACCTTGCGACTGATATTACATATTGATAAGCAGTATATAAAAATCTAGTGCGTCTACTGTGTAAAGTTGAATTCATTTGAAATATGACATCTTTTTAAATTATTTTACTGTTAGTGCTAGAAATAGGGCCCAACTTTCGCATTTATTCTTTAAAAGACAGAATCTGTCAGTGTATGATATCTCTCATGTATAATATTTCAACCTAACCGTAACTGAATGCAGCTCAATACACAAATTTTAAAGAATAAGAACGTCCACCATGTTTGGCTTCAACCGTTCGCCATTGTGATAAGCCGTGTTTTAAGCCGACATCGACACCGACGCCTCTTTCCTCCACTCGCTTGTATTGCGGAAGTAAAACACACGCCGATGCATTCATGGCGGCTGCATCGGGTTGGAATTTCCTCGTTCGCCAAACAAGCGACACGACATAGCAATATGCGATTCTTCTATATTTATAATATTGCCTAGATATATTATTATAACAGTGGACATACAATCAAATATGGAGTTTTCATATTTGTCGCCAGTTTCTCTCTATATAAACTGTCGCCTCTCCCCTCATAACTTCTCTCTCCTCCCACTTTCATGCAAATACTTCTATTTTCTCGTACCACTCCTTAGACATCGCCCCGTCTTTTTAAAACAAAAAAAAATGCTTTGTCTGCCTTTTTTTATGTATGTGTGTGTGTGGGGGGGGGCATCAGTTTATCGACGTTTTTAGCAACGTTCTTGTTTATTCGTCCGTTGGTCTGTCACACACTTCAGGTTGGAAATTATTTTCCGCGCTAAACGCGTAGATTAAATGGACGCAATATATTTTAGATGCGTCCAAACGTCTGATTCAAAGTTTCTGTCGGTCGGTCGATCGGTCGGTCATGCCTATTTTGAAATAGCATTTTGTTGGTCGGTCACCTTCCAGTTTGAAATAGCATATTCTTTGTCTGTCACGCTTAGCATTTTTTAAATAGCCTATTCATCGTTGAACGCGCGGATTGAACGAGCGTGTCTTTCTTTCTTGTAAATCTAATCGTAATTGCGTCCACGACTTTACGAATATATCCAAGCACGTCTATAAGACGCTGTTTGTTTGGTCGGCCTGTCATTCATAAATTTTAAATAGCATTTCCGTTTGTCTGTCACACTCAACATTTCCGTTGGTCTGTCATACTCGACATTTTTGTTCGTCTATCGCTCGTACATTTTAAATAGCATTTCCGTTAGCCTGTAACACTCAGCATTTCAGTTGGTCTGTCACACTCAACATTTGTGTTGGTCTGTCACTCGTACATCTTAAATAGCATTTCCGTTAGCCTGTAACACTCAGCATTTCAGTTGGTCTGTCACACTCAACATTTGTGTTGGTCTGTCACTCGTACATCTTCAATAGCATTTCCGTTGGTCCGTCACGCTTCAATTTGAAATATAATCTTCATTGTTAAACGCGCAGATTGAATGGACGCATCTCAAGAAATCGGTTGAAATAGTTTCCTTATTATTTCATAAACTCGTATTCAATTGTTACCATTTTCTTCATTTTTGTTACAATTATTAGAAATATTTAAATTCTCTTTTTTTTTTACATTTTTTAATGTTTGATTGCATATTTTTAAACATCTATCGAATGAGACTAGTGGTGGTGTTTCAACAATACAACAATATTTTTTGTGTGTGCGATTAAAATATATAGTGAAAAAAGCCTTGGGGAAACAAACGTTAATTAACTCAGTTTAATAATAACGACGACAACAACAACAACAACAGCAGCAGCAGCAGCAGCAACAACAACAACAACAACAACAACAACAACAATAAAATAATAATAATAATAATAATAATAATAATAATAATAATAATAATAATAATAATAATAATAATAATAATAGACCAGTTACCTATTAGGTCATACTCACTACAATTATTCGTTCCACTTAGATTCCATTCTAAAATTCATAAGCTGTGATATATCTATTAAGAAATTATTTTGTAAAACGAAAAATAACTCATTAATTGTATAGAAGTAAAGTGACCTATTATATTGCTATCTAATTTACATCCGTGTTTACGGTGTGTACGAACACACTATGTAAATAAGATAGAAAGAAAGTTACAATCTCTCTTTCTCTCTCTTTCTCTCTCATTCTCTCTTCTTCTCTCATTCTCTCCTCTTCTCTCTCTTTCTCTCTACCCCTGTCTCTCTCTCTCTTTCTTTCTTTCTCTTTCTTGTTCTCTCTTTCTCTCTCTATCTGTCTCTTTCTCTCTCTCTCTCTCTCTCTATCTCTCTCTCTCTCTTTCTCTCTTTCTCTCTCTCTTTTCCTCTATAAATGCTCACAGAGACATTAAGAACTATTAGAGAGTGGTTGAATCAACATATACTGAGATGGTGCGAGAGAAATACATAGATAGCTAAGATAGAGATGAGTGACTTGTTCAGTTAATTACAAATTACGGCTATTAGAACAATTAAAACAGATTTTTTCCCAACGTTACTTGATTCCTGACCTAAGGTACATTTTTTCATGTATTTTGTGTAGGTACGTGCAAAATCAATGGCCGATCCCCAAAATGTAAAAACATTTTGACCCTTCCTTCACTTAAAATTCACTAAAATTCAGGAAATCAACCAATTTTAATGAAATTTTCAATATTTATTAATCAACAATCACGGAACATAATGAAATCATTATATTTTTTTTAAATCTTAGTGAAAATGTATTATTTTTAAAAACAAAATACACCTTTACTAAAGTTATATTTTTATATATTAATTTAAAAAATGCATGATTTTTTTGTTTTTTATGAAAATAAAGCATTGTAGATGTTAACAAGTAAGAAAATGTTTTTTAAATATTTCGTATATATTACGAAAAAGGTATGTAAATAATAAAATCACTATAACTCGAAGAAAAATTAATTTTTTTAATTAGCGATATTATTATTGTATAAAGCATTGTTTAATCAATATTTTCACCAGAAAATAATATAATTGCAAACATTTTTAATGATTAGAGTTTCTGGGAAAATAGAAAATGCGACATAATTATATTTCCGTTTCATACATAAACGTGTCATCATCAACGCAATAATTTTTTTATAATCTTGAAAATTAACCAAAAATTGAAAATTTTGAGACCCAGAAACATAACGAAAAAAAGAATTTCTACTAACGATTACCTTTGAGCGCTATGGAAGGCACGTTCTGTAATAAACAGGCGCGATTAGACCTCCCACCACTCTCTCCTCAAAACTTTATTTTCAGAGATTCATCGATTTCGTTAATTTCACAATTCATTGTCAATTACTTGGAAAGATAAAACGTAAGTTTGTCTTTTTTGTCATTAATGAATATTATTTAAAAAGTTTAAAATTATTTATTAATAAATGAATACTTCAAATATGACATTTTTTTAAAAATTGAATTCTATTTATTTAATTATAAATAATTGTTAAGTTTTAATTTCTTTCAATTAATAAATTGTCAGTGTAGTCATTGACTTTAATCTACTTTTTCACACTTAAAATAAAAAATACACTTTATTTTAAAAAGAATTAATGTAATTTATCGTTACGACACGTTAAGAATAAATCGAATAACTAACGTTTTTAATCATCATGTAAAAAAAATTGACGCAGTTGGTAACGTAAAAATAATTTTTAACATTTAAAAAAGTTTTATTTCAAATTCTAAGGAAGAACATTGGTAAACAGACGTCATCAATAATTTCAGAGTATTACTGAATTAAAAACTAATACTAAGTTAAATACGAATCTTTTTAGTTAAAAATAAATAAAATCTTAATTGCGTACATTCACAAATATTTTAATTAAATAAGTATTTCCTTTATAATTACAACAAAATAAGGGTACTTAAATTAATTAAATTTCTTTATAACCTTAAAAAGAATAAAGAAATTAATGGATAATAATTTTTCAACTTCTATAAACTATTACAAAACCATTTTTATATATAAAGAAAAAAAATGATAAATTATTACATTTTTTTCTTCCATATATTTTGCATAGCGATAATCAATTGGTAAACAAAGTCGTTTACCGATTAACTGATGCTGGATTTTACTAATTTATGTAAAAATATACGTATATATATATATAAATATATATATAAATATATATATATATATATATATATATATATATATATATATATATATATATATATATATACATATAAATGTATATATATATATATATATATATATATATATATATATATATATATATTTATATATAAGTATCAACTAAGTTTAGACTTTGTATATTGCTTGCGACGATTAGTAAGAGATACAATGACGACGTTGACAGGATCAAGTAAATAACAAGAAGCGGCGTAATGCTCAAACTGTGATTGGACTCGTATCAAATGATAGACATTTTTTATCTTAAGCAGGTTTCGAGAATATTCACGTGCTCCTAATTGTGGTATTATCTACGTGTGTGTCAGTGATGATGATGTTTGTTTTTGTTTTTTGTTTTTTTCTTACTTAAGTTAGCTCTTAGTGATTAAGAGCCCCTTCCTGTGGCTATCACTGTGTTTTTTCATTCGTTACATTGATATCCGAGTTTCAGTTAAAGGATCTTCCTTACTTCTCAAATATTGAGTAAGTAAAACAATTAAAGATTTAAATAAAGGGTTCCGTTCGAAATTTCGTACACATTCCCGAAGTCGACAAAAAGATTCCCGAGTTCAACAAGATACACCTGAAGAAGGCCGGAGGTTACATCGGCCGAAACTTTGTGAGAATAACATCCATAATTGTAAGAATAGTAATCCAAGTAATCCAAATAATACATTGATATTTTGTTCTGAGGGTTTAAAACGTTTTGGTCACACCTACTAATCGATTCATACGGTTGAAATCAATGAAAATAATTTCTACGTTTAAGATCTGAATTCATCACAGCAAAATTCTCTTTACGTCACAACTGACTTAAATTATTGTACTTTATACAAGAAATCAGTTTTAAGTAGGAGTTTCCTTTGTTATCTCAAACGTTCAGTGCACTACTTGTAACGGTCCAATGCGTCATTGTTAAAGCATGCGCAATGGGTTAGCCATCCCGAATGTAAACGATATCCGCACTTAAGGGGCACAAAAATGAGGGAGTTCTCAATCATCTATTACTTACTGACGCACCACGCTCTACTCTCATCATGTGGGTAAAACGGACGCTCACATATCCGAGGCAGTAGCTGAATCCTTAGAAAGTGACCTCTAGTCTGTAGTAGAATGGGGGCATAAATGGATGGTAACATTTAATGCTGCTAAGACAAAGCTCCTTTCTTTCAACAACTCCAAGAAACCTCTTCAACCACCGATTGCCATGGCAAATAACAACCTACCCTAGAGTCCAACGTTCAAATTCCTCGGCCTAAAATTCACAGATAAAATGAATTAGAACAAATACATAGAAGACATTGCCAAGACTGCTGCAAAGAGCAAGAAAACTTCTCACACCTTACAGTACTATATATCTTTACAAAACCACCATCCGCCCATGCATGGAGTATTGTTTTCACACCTGGGCTGATGCACCATCCACTTGTCTCTCCCTCTTAGACAAGGTCCAAAAAAGAGTATCTCATCTAAAAAGTCCCTCATTATCCATCAAGCTCCAGCCCCTATCTCATCGCTCCAATGTTGCATCCTTGTGCTTGTTTTACAAGTACTTCAATGGAATGTGATGCAATGAATTTGCTGCTCTTGTGCCCCTCGACGTAAATACATTCGACTAATCCGACAATCAGCTAAATCCCATCCATTCACTGTGGAGGTCCCCAGGTGCGGGTGAGCTTTCTACTCCAATAGCTTCTTTCCTCGAGCTGTCGGCCCTTGATACTCCCTTCCTGCTTCGCGACTGAACCGACATGCAGAAATTTAAAACTAATGTGAACAAGCATCTTGCTGCACAGCTTCCAATTTAGGATGCCCCCCTCCCCACCACAAGGGTCATCCTAATTCTCAGTAACCTTAACGTCTACAGTGGCAACTTGTCTTGTTTGGGGTGAACTAAGTTTTTTTAAAAGTTGGCTGTGTTATAAGAAATCGAAATATAGTCCATAGTTTGTATATATATATATATATATATATATATATATATATATATATATATATATATATATATATATATACCTATATATATATATATATACCTATATATATATACCTATATATATATATATATATATATATATATATATATATATACCTATATATATATACACCTATATATATATATATATATACCTATATATATATATATATATATATATACCTATATATATATATATACCTATATATATATATATATACCTATATATATATATATATATACCTATATATATATATATACCTATATATATATACCTATATATATATATATATATATATATATATATACCTATATATATATACCTATATATATATATACCTATATATATATATACCTATATATATATATATACCTATATATATATATATATACCTATATATATATATATATATATATACATATATATATATATATATATATATATATATATATATATATATATATATATATATATAACACATATAAACACAAGGATAGACTCCTCTTACTGCGAGGTTGGATTTCCCTACATTAAAAGCCTACCTTGTGCTAAACTTTGCTCTCGGGAGGAGGCAAGTAATTAGAAACATTTATTTTTTTCACACGTCAATCGACTTTCGACATACTCAGATATTAAAGCATTGTTGTTGAAACAAGCCAGGGTGACGTATGTGTTCGGGAAGGTCAAATGCCAAACACATCTGAACCTGACGCCGGCGATTCCAGTTTTGATGGTTTTGCAGAATGCTTCCGAAATAAATTCTATATTTTTGCATAAAAAGCTTTGTTCGTTTCGTCTACAAAGTGTTAACTTTTCAGCGGCAATGGTTCCGTACATAAGTCTAGATAGGTAATTATCTAGAGAGAATTAATGACGCTGTCCATACAACGCCACGGTATGACGTATTCGAGCAGCAGCAGGCCATTGCGTTTGCGGATTTTAGACAGTGTGAACTCAAACAAGAAGAAACAATAGTCAACCGCTTCTTGAACCGGGGATGTGACTCTCGTAGCTCCCAGGTGAATCCGTGCTCAAGATAATAAGATTACTTCCAGAGAAGTCCACACAGTGCTGACACACAAAAATACACTCCACGTGTCACGATAGTATCACATTATGTCGAATTATCGTAGTTAGACAGCAATAAAGCACATTCTAGAGAATCAATATTTCATTTTGAACGGCGAACGTCAACCTCACTCGTAGCATATATTTGTTTATATAATGTTTTACGGTATATTTCTTATTTAACGCAGAACCCATTGTAAACGATTCATTAAACACAAGCTGTTGTTTGTCTTATAGTCTTTTATAATGATATTGCAGTGTAAGTGAATGCAATAAGTTCGACAATTCCCGTAGTCTGAATTCATATGTATTATACCTCTATCATCGTCACGTTTAACTAATATTGATGTTTATGTAACAGAATGATAGTTAATAAACTCTGTACACCTAGGGAGTGCCGTAGCAGCACTAGACCCTTTTTTACTGAAATGAGATATGGTCCGACATAGTCCTAGGACGTGCACTCTTCCGGGCATTACCTCCTCCTCCGGGACTGGGAAAGTTGGTTTATTGCCTGTGACGCTCTTACCGTTGAATGCCGACGGGTCCATTCTTGGCAATTTTCGTACCCAACCAGAGATCCCCATGTAACTTTGGGGTGTTGGGTTTCCCAACCTTTCGACATTGTGGCACACGTTGCTGCAGTAAGAAGTAAGTAAATAACAAGTTCTCTGCACATTCATGTACATTGGATTTTATTGTTGCTGGAATTTAAGAAAAACAAAATTAAGATGCGCCCATTCAATCTGCGCGTTTAGCAATGTAAATGTTATTTCGGTCTGAAGTGTGACAGACAAACGAAAATTGTATTTCAAGCTAAAGCGTGACAGACAAATACTATCTCAAACTAAAAGCGTAACAGACAAACGAAAATTGTATTTATACCTAAAAATTGACAGACAAACGAAAATGCTATTTTAAACCAAAGCGTGACAGACAAACGAAAATTCTATATCAAACTTAAGCATGACAAACAAGTGAAAATGCTATTTCAAAGTTTAGCGTGACAAAGAAATGAAAATTATATTTCAAAGTTTAGCGTGACAGAGAAACGAAAATGCTATTTCAAGCGAAAACGTGACAGAGGTATGGACGGACGAAGTCTGTCATAGAGATTGGTGGTCGCATCTAATAGCGAAAAAAATCCGGGCAGCTTCCCAGTATTGAAGTAAACACGTTCCATATATGTGTGATGTTATAGAAAATAACGCGACTCCCCACTGGAATGGAGAAAAAAAAACGTTAATACCAACTTGAGAATAACTTGGAGGCTCGCCACATCACAGCTACATATTTTTCAATAGACTTATTTATGAAACGCCATGTTTTTCGACTATTGGCAAATTCCCCATTCACAAATGCCACATCGTTTTATATTTACAAGAGTAAAGAACACTCGAATGCAATAAAGATTCCTCTTTCTTCATGCAATTCGTATCATTTTCCAATATAAACATTAAGTCTGGTTCATGGACACGTACAGAAGAGAAAGAGGGCTCCCCTATTATCACTAAGTTGAGCTCTGCTCAAAAATCTATTTCATAATTGAGCACTTTTTATTTATCTATGTGTCAGTAAGAGATGGTGTTCCAAGATTGGACATGCATTGCCACGCCACCACTGCTCGTTTTTCTCAAATCTGAACTCAGTTAATATTATTATCGTCAAGCAACTCCATTACCGCCACTCATACACATAACCGTGCACAAACACCTACAAATATTATCACATTAACCGTTTTGAAGGAAAAATAAATAAAAAAATCAAGTATCGATATATAAGACGAATTGCTATTTGGGTCTAACTTCGAAAATCCGGTAAGATAACTTTATATGTTAGATTTGCATCTCGGTGCCAATTTGGCGCAAGGGTGCTGACTGAGCGCTCCCCTCAGCTGATGCAATACATCACAAACGAGATACATAATTCATTTTGACATTCACCAATGATTATGTATCATCTGCTTTTTGTAGATGCTATTGTTTGCACGGATAATATAATACGAAAAAATCGATCATTTATTCCGCGGGGCTAGAAATAAGCAAAGAATATCATAAAGTGATAATAAGAATCGTACATGAATTCAAACCCGTACATTATATGAGGGGCCGCTTAACATGGGCGTCGTTTTGGGCTACATGGCTAACGAGCCAACCATCAAGAGAAAGCCGAAATTGTACAAATATCTCATCAACCAAACCTTGCGAAAAATGTTTGTTTACGATTTTACTAACAATGTAACCATATCTCCTTGCTTCATCAGCAGCGAAAATCTGTATGTGTCTCATTGTTTACTTTGTAGTATTCTTTGTTTATTTTCAGTCTCGTGAATGGTAATATCATCCGCGCAAGCAATAGAACCAACAAAAAAAGTGTATATAGTCAGAAATAAATGTCTACATCTACACAGAATGGATCCGAGGCAATGGATAAGACAAAAAGGAAGGCCAAAAATCCGGTGGAGAGATGATCTCAAGAGTCAACTGGGTCCTACATGGGCACGCATATGGACAGAACAAGATGGAAGGAAACCAGGGAGGGGTTCCTTTTCCAGGACTGATAAAAAAAAACTGCTGCTGCTGCTGCTGCTGCTGCTGCTGCTGATGATGATGATGATGATGATGATGATGATGATGATGATGATGATTTTTTTATTGGTTATTTTTCATATAAAAACTACTGATCGGATATTCATTATCTCTTTTCCCCTCTTTCCTTTTCTCATTGTTTTTTTTTTCTCCGTTCCTTCTTCTGTCGGCTTCTTCTCGACACTCGCTTTTTCTTTTTTTTTCTATCGACCTCATTTACGGATGTCTCTTCTAATGCCACTTATTTAAATCGATATTTCATAGTCTAGACCTATACTTTCATTGTCAGTGCTGATTCTGTATTAATAGACTGGGCTAGTATTGAGAAGAGAAGGGGAAAAAATTAGGTCATTTCGGCCATTCGTAACTATAAAAATCTGATTTTCATAAATAGATGTTTGCAAAGTTTTATTGGATCTTCAATTTTTGTTTTCCAAAAATCAATCTTTTGGGGATAAGGAAGTTCGCGTTAATTTTTTGGAAATTATCCAACTCTTTGGGGGATTTTTCAGCATTAACATCGGTGGCATTTTCCCGCAATTTGGAAGAAAGAAAGAAAGAAAGAAAGAAAGAAGGAAAGAAATAAAAGGGCAGGGTAAAAATAAATTCTTATTCCAAAATAGGATCAGCAAGAGGAAAACAGAAGCTGGGAAACATCCTTGAGAAGATATATTTTATTAAAAATAGAGTCAGTTGTTTTCAGCTTTTCGTTGACTTAAATAGCTTTTTTAATATAACGGACATCTGTATGGCAAATATTGGTCTGTGTTCTTAAAAAGAGATTTTTTTTTATTTCCGATCGGTTTTAATATTTTTTTATATTTAATCCGGGTCGATATTTAGGTCTTGTTTATTCATAAATAAAGAAAGAGAGAAGATGACCCTCCCATGAGTCACTGCTCTCTTAGGTGTCACGTGAACAATCCTATATAAACTCAAATGCTTAGCTCTCTCTCTCTCTCTCTCTCTCTCTCTGTCTCGGTCTCTGTCTGTCTGTCTGTCGGTCTCTCTCTCTCTCTCTCTCTCTCTCTCTCTCTCTCTCTCTCTCTCTCTCTCTCTCTTACAGTCGACGTTGGTTAACAGCTGACTGCCTTACAACACAAGTACGAGAAAGATGTCGCAAAGCCTTTCTCTCTTCCTACAACGAAAGAGTCGCCAACGAATACATTTGGTTCCAGAAGCGTGAAACCGGGTTAAATAACATTTCTTAAACTAAGAAAAAGCATGAGTTCGAAAACCCCTTTTCCGTATATTTATCGGTTACTATTTTCATCCATTCTTTTGGATATCATTTTTTATATTTTATATTTTTTGCAATTCAACTGCCTGCGCCTATTTATGAGTAAAAATCCCTTTTTGGCTTCAGGTTTAAAGTGAAATTTGTTTTCGGAGACAAAAATCCCCTCGTCGATGATGATGATGATGATGATGATGATGATGATGATGATGATGATGATGATGATGATGATGATGATGATGATGACGACGACGACGACGACGACGACGACGACGACGACGACGACGACGACGACGACGACGACGACGACGATTTACTATTTACATCTACTGTTTTGTATATGAGTTTTTATTACTTGCATACGTAAAAGTGTTCAATTGATACACGGTGTTTGTTCTTTTTCTCCGAAAGCTGTCGCCCACTTCAACTTTGTGCAAATCTCTACAAAGGATCGCTTTCATTTCCGAGCAACGCCGGGTTCTTTTATTTTACAATATTTACACATTTTTCACTGTTGTCCTCATTTTGGTTGTTTTTATGGTCACAACGTTTCAACCGTTGTAAACTGCGACCTTCTTCCAATGCCTTTAGTCATAGTCGGTCATCGAAGAAAGCCGGAGATTACAACGGCCGAAACATTATGGACATAACAACAAAAATGAGGAAAACAGCCCTAAACGTGTCATCTATATAAGAACGCTACCTTAACTAACAGAGAGCATTATAGTTTATTAATTATTTGTATTTAACGAAAACATTATTGACGTTTAAATTCTTGTCATGTGGTCATACGACAATTCCCCGCATTTTTTACGCTGCCATTTGCATTTGCAGTACTCAGTAAGGTCTTTAAAGCTGTCCTGGTTAGACAGAAGAGGGTAGACAAGGCAGTGTTGCATCGTTTGTGTCCTTCTCTCCACATTCACATATGGTCGGCTAAGTGTTGTAGCCCCATCTACTCATAGCAACTTTAAATAAATACGTTTAAATAAATACGTTTAAATAAATATTTGTTTTATATGGATACGTACATTTGACTCATCTTTAAATATAAAATAAATATTGTATATATATATATATATATATATATATATATATATATATACATACTAGATTACAGACAATGTGGTCCCGGGTTCGTGTCTTGCAAAAAAACACGCTGAAAATTGGTAGACCGTGAAACACATTTGTACGTGGATTTTTTGTATAAATAAATAAAATAAATAAATACGTCTCGTAATAGGGGTGACTCGTTGCATATATATATATATATATATATATATATATATATATATATATATATAAAATGTAGTAACACGAAATTACATAATCATCGATGCAATAATTTATTTCAACCTTGTAGTATTGTCAAGCATCAAATTATATATATATATATATATATATATATATATATATATATATATATATATATATATATATATATATATATATATATATATTTAGATTTTTCACTTATAAAATAGATCATTCAGTGAAGACCGGGGTTGTTCCAATAAAAACAAGCTCGATGATACTCGATTACAGAGTACAGAGCATTTATATGTGATTTTATGAAGGCTTACCAAAGCATTCCTTTCAGGACACCAATGATCACCATTAAAGATATTTTTTCTTACAAATATTATTTATTCAAATTAAATGTTTTTTTCCTACACGTGTTTCACTACCAAGCAGTTACTTGCTTGGCAGATCATCAGGGAAATTAAATGTATGGAATACTGGTTTCAACTGCCGACAATACACAATGTGGCGTTGCAATAGTTGAGGTCACTTAAGAAGAGAAGAGGAAAAAAAATAAAAGTTAAAATTAAAAAACAAGGAAGAACAACGATAAAAAAGAAAGTCCTAGAAAACGTCTTAGAAAAGTAGCTCGTGCATTATTTCTTCCACCAAGCCAACAAGCAAATAATCGGTCCCAAATGCGTTCAAAAAAATGATGATCTGCCAAGCAAGTAACTGCTTGGTAGTGAAACACGTGTAGGAAAAAACATTTAATTTGAATAAATAATATTTGTAAGAAAAAATATCTTTAATGGTGATCATTGGTGTCCTGAAAGGAATGCTTTGGTAAGCCTTCATAAAATCACACACATATATATATATATATATATATATATATATATATATATATATATATATATATATATATATATATATATATATATATATATATGCAATTTGATATATGTAAGGGGAGGAAACTCCCTTAACTTAAGAAGTGAAAAATACGACAACGGTTATCGCTAACAAAAACAACAACAACAATTTCAACTGCTGAGCACTCTAGTGAGTAGTATTAATACAGCCGTCGTCGTAGTTTTCATGAACGTTCCTTCAGCAGTTGAACACTCTTGACGGCAGCTGTTTTAAATAGGTTTAATCTATCGCTGATTTATCGGGTTTTTTATAGTGGCCGTGTGGGTAAAGCGTCGGAATTTGAGTTACCGTAAGGATGAAACGTATGCGTATGTAACTAAAAGCAAGTATATATACGGTAATCGTCAGTGTAGAGATTATTATTCATACCGGTCGCAGGACTTGAACTTCGGAACACGAGTCATGTTTTTAACTAAAATTCCGACGTTTATATATATATATATATATATATATATATATATATATATATATATATATATATATATATATATATATATATATATAATTAGATGTATTAAAAAAATACATACTTGGACATAATATGATTTAAATTTAAAAGTTCATGAAAATCTTTTTCAAATCAAATTTACTTTTAGCTTTATAGATTTTAATGTTAAATTTTTATTAAGTTATGAAGTAGAAAAAGAGCTACAAAAACAGACAGTTTTAGAGAAGAAACAGACGGGTGGACAGGAAGGAACAGAGTGAGAGAAAGAGAGAGAGAGAGAGAGATAAAGATACTCATTCTGTCACGCTTATTATATTTCTAGAGAACGTAGTGAAAACGTGAATGGAAATTGTTTTCATTTCAGATGTGTTTACTGAACATCATAGAAAAAGAGAAGATTCAACTCACAAACTCCCGCCATTTTACTCTGAATTTATTCGACCTCGAATTTTTTCATAAAAATACAATCATGGACTCACCTGAAAAGAGAAACAAACACCATTAGCTAAAGAATAAATAGAAAGCGTTATGACATCAAAACACAATAGGGCTACACATTCTTGTATCAATTTTATAATTAATCGTTGTTATGCGTCCATGCATCTCTATAAGAGACTCTGTCAGTCGGACTGTCGCGAAACTTTTCATCAATTTTTTTTTTTATTTTAACACAGAAACAAGAGAATTTTTTAAAAGACAGCGGAGAAGCGCGTATTTTTTGAAAATTCTCTTCTTTCTCCAGCTTTTTTTTTCATTTGCTTTTGACACCTGAGGATGATTCGACGAAAAATCGAAAACGTTCGTGATACCTATCAGAGATTTATTTATTTTTTATTTTAATACAAAAAGACCATTAGAAAAATTGAAAATAAAATGTATAGTTAAACAGCCGAATTCTGTTATTTTTAATAATGTTTGCATAAATGAGAAAATGCTGCCTAAATACACACACACACAATATATATATATATATATATATATATATATATATATATATATATATATATATATATATATATATATATATATATATATATATATCGTCTCTGCAACATTACAAAATCATCAGAAAAATTCAAAAAGAGTAAAAAGTTCTTGGATTAAAGTGTCTTGAAAAAACTTACACACTTAACGGTGTTCAACAATGAGATAGATAGATAGATAGATAGATAGATAGATAGATAGATAGATAGATATGAACGTGAAACGCTCAAAACACTAAAATTTAAATTATAATAAGACCTACAAGTTGTATTTGCTTCATCATTATGTCGTCTCTATTGGATTCTTTTTCATCGGTTAAGAACGACACGATAATAAACCAAATCAAATATTGCTGGACTTATTAATTGTATATCATGAAACTGATTCATATTCTATGAACATACTTGACATTTAACACTGCCTTTTCCTCGAGTGAGAAATGTGTTTATTTTTTAGTTTTCCTTTATATTTAATTGATTTTTTTCCGGAATATTGTTCTGAAGAAAAATCTATCTTACTAAATATGTGCCCGCGACTTCATGAGTGGCGGAGGGAGGGCTTCACGTATAGAAGGGTGAGCTCCTCCCTAGCTCTTTATGACTAATTAAAAACAATATGTCGAACCGGATTAAATATTAAAATCTTTAGGCGGGGGTTATCGGATAGCTTTTGACGTAAGAATTCTATCTCGAGGAATTTTTGTCCGATAAATTGAATTTGGGATGATCTGCTAAAATCGATTTTGAAGAGAACAAATTTATTTCACAAGTTTAATTTTTGTTTAATTTCAAGTTATTTATTCTCCAGTGTTTGTGAACTACAACTGAAGATCCCGAGATAACTTATCCTTTGTTATGCAATTTTAAAAAAATGATTGATTTCTGCGGGCAAAGCAGCTGTCTGATTATTGGCTATCGTTCGTGGCAACGCTACCTCAGTAACGGCGACGTCACTTCCGTTCTAATCATCATCTGTTGACTCTCTCTTTCTTTCTCTCCCCCTCTCTATCTACCTATGTATGTATCTGTCTCTTTGCTTCGCTTTCTCTCACATTATTGTTTTATAAATAATTGGACTTGTTTTGGTTTGTCTTCACAATGGCAGCCATGGTTGTTTATTTATTGTTGGTTTGAAATTGTATTTCTTGTCCTGGAATTAAAAAAAAAATTGATAATACTAGTCCAAAACATCTCTTCAACAACACGTCCTACAGAAAATTAGGTATAAAATGTTTTAACAAAAAAAACTCGTATTATATTCTCTTATATTTGATCTATGAAATGTATTGGCTATTTTTTTATAAATAGTAACAATTTACCATTGAGCTTTTGGCCCTTTTTGTGTGACGGTGAAAGAAGTTGCTTATATATTTTTAACACGCTACCAGTAACCAAGAGAAATCTATACTTTAAAGAGGATTACTGCTTTACACTAAGTGGAAAAGACTAAGACAACCCTATACTATAGATCTGTATTCGCTCTGACTGCTAGATGTTTCTAGATTTTCTGCTAATGACCAGCCTATAAAATGAAAGTAGAACTGATGTTTTTTTTTCTTAATTGACGCAGGAAATAAAAAATCAAATGAAATCAAATTTATTGGCTAGAATTAAAGCGAAACAAGTCATGTAAAAAGGTGGATGTGTACGTCTATGTACAGCCTGAATGTTTGTCAAAGGTGACTTTCAACCGGGATATGGTAGGCATTGTCACTACCTCCTCTGGATTAGGGTTAGGGTTACACGGCGCAGAAACACGGGTATAGAATGCTTTGGACTTGATTAGCGATGACTCGTTAGTACATAGAAATTTAAACATTATTATTTGTTCGATAAATCGATTAATGTCAAGTACTAAAACGAAATAAGAGTTAGCAAACGTAATTTATGTTTATTCGTAAACAAGTCAGTCATTTTGTTTATTTTATACTCGGGCAACGCCGGTTGGTACAACTAGTTGATAATGAGTGACAAAAATGTAATTTCGTCACAAAATTGTTGATAACGCTGATTCGTTTTAAATCTCGTATAGGAAAATAATAAGGGCATTCTATTAAATCAAAATGATAATAGAGCTTTTATGATACCGCTTGTTAACAATAAATAAATACACAACAAAAATTAGGGTGGGGGTACCATTTCTGTCCAGGTGCAAACGAGATGGCTACAATTGAGAACCTGTAATTTTATTTTAAAACGAATGAAAGGCGATAAATGCCGCGTCATTTCCTTTCATTCAGTGATATAACAAGCCATACTTTCCATTTCTTACGTCTGTGATTTGTTTAGGTTTCATTGTTTATTTTTAGTTTTTTTTTAACCACCCATTAAAACATTTTCAGTTGTTGTGACTATTTTATACCCGCTTCTTGAACGGTGTTGGTACAGTACCTGGGTAAGTCAATTTACACCTTTACCTAGCTTCTATCGCTTTATAGCTAGTACGAAGGAAATATTTGTGAAATTTCGTGACAAGAATACACTATTATTTTCATGACAGTGTTAGTAACTACGATGAATGTATTATTATATGGGTTTTAATGACAAAATAAACATTAAAAATATTTTTTTAGCTAAAAAATATTTCGCTTTGAACTAATGTCGAATGGTCCTTATATTTACTTTTTTGCGGCTAATCAAAAAAGGTCACTTAGTTTGTTTTTTTAAAATATTAATGTAATGTTTTTTTTATATTATTATGTTATGTTAATTTCTGTAAATTAATAAAACACGTATCCAGTTTTACAAAATCGTTTTGACTTACGTGAGATTCGAACTCGGGTATTAATATCGTAAAACCTACTGCCTTAGTAATGTGTATTCTGCCGATTCTTTTTGTAGATTAATCACACTGTTCTATTCGCGTACGAACAGGCTATATATTTTACATACTATGTATATGTTTGTGTTACTTTTATTCGGTGGAATACCATGTTATTTGAGCCAATCCCAGATTAATCGCCAACAAACATATATGCACGCGCGCACGCACGCATATATATATATATATATATATATATATATGATTGTATGTATGCACACAAACGTAAATGCGTTTTATAGTTTTACTAATAGTCAGCACGACTCGACTTTGACAAGGGCTCGAACCCACGACCACACTGTCTAGTAAGTTACCCCTGGCCCACGTTATTTTTAGCGCCTTAATTCTCAGTTATTCATTGTTATTGTTTTTCTTAATTTTTTTTCGTTAGTGAGCGAATTAACGCTCATTTGATGATATATCGCTACTTAAGCGGTGTGAGGGTTAGCTCCCTATTTAAATGCATTTTACTTTTATGTGTGTATAAATAAAATAAATAATACAAATAAAACCAAAGAATATTATACGTCACACCATGGGAGTGGGCGACATAATGCAGTGATGTGATATGTCGAATACATTGCTATTTGATATGACTTTAAAAATCCGATAAGATATATATATATATATATATATATATATATATATATATATATATATATATATATATATGAATGCAACTTGTTTTCCTTGCGTTAATAAGAAATTAGAAATTATAAGATTTAGTGAAAGAATCAGAAATATACAATTAATTGTAGACACAATAAAGTGCACAAACTTGTATTTAAGTACTCTTACTAGTTTTTTGTTTGCCGAAATGTATCGATTTGCTTGTTTGTATCAAATATGCTTCCACGTATCTATGCTTATAAGTGCCCCTTATGCGTATATATATATATATATATATATATATATATATATATATATATATATATATATATCGATACATAAATGGATGCATGTTTGATTAAACAAAAGTGACAATTCCTATTTATTTCTTTTTTATGCATCTTTTCAAGTTGGCGAGCGAACGATCTAATATTATGTTCAAGTATGAACCGTAACTCACCAAAACTGCAAACATTTTCGACTCCCATGAGTCTTCTTCGGGCACGTGAGAAGTTACAAAAATTAAAATTGGTGAATTTATTAAGAAAGTCGATTAAAACCATTTTTTATTTTCTAGTATCTCTCGCCGCCTTACATGTCACCTCTCCTTCCCCCATAGCTCCATAGAATACGACATCCCGAAAAAAAGATTTTGGAAACATGTTAGTAAAAAAAAACATTGCCATCCTCGCCGTCTCAAATTGTAACCTGCGCCTCCTCATAATCTAATCGTTACTCATTCGAGCAAACAAACCTACCATCAACCAAGCTCGATACAAGGGTGGGGAGGTGGTTTACTAAAACGCTTTTAATAAAATCTAAAATTTAAAAAGATACCTTGTCTCCAAAGAAGTAAAAGATATGAAAACACACGCACAGACTAACACATATGCGCGCACACGCACGCGCGTGCATGTGCACAACCGCCAAACTGCTAAAAACAAATCATTTTTTTTCAAATTAAAAGAATATTTGAAGAGAGCCAAGAGGCTAGAAACGCGTTATAAAATTATAAAATTATGAAATAATAAAATAATAAACAAGTTTATTTCAAATTTACAAATTTTGGTGGCCTAACTTCTTTATATATATATATATATATATATATATATATATATATATATATATATATATATATACATATATATACATATATATACATAAATATATATATGTATATATACATATATATATATTTATATATATATACGTATATATTAATATATATACATATATATACATAAACATATATATGCATATATATACATATATATTTATATATATATGTATATATATATACATATATACATGTATATATATACATATATATATATGTATATATTTATATATATACATATATATAAATATATATATTTATATATATACATATATATATACATACATATATAAATACATATATATATATTTATATATATATACATATATATACATATATATATAAATATATATATATATATTTATATATATACATTTATATATATATATTTATATATATACATATATATTTAAATATATATGTATATATATATTTATATATATATACATATATATTAATATATATATATATATATATATATATACATATATATTAATATATATATATTTATTCATAAAACAAAACAATATAAAGGCAAAACAATACGGATGTTAGCGAGAAAGATGGGCTTCGAAGTGGCGACTATGAAGAAAGTGCGAAACGACAATCTTCGTTGCTTCACATACAAGAGTCGCAAGGCCAACTACTCAACTCCAAGGCCTAAGAAAATTGTGTTACAAAACCCCCCCAAAACTATTTGATAGGGTCAAACTCTCAATCGAGCCGAAGTCCAAGTTCTCTCAAATTGTAATGATCTTTGCGTGTGTTTACAGAAAATTTCCAGTCTGAAGTGGAATGAGGTCATAAATAGATTGTAACATTTAATACTTCTAAGACAAAGCTCCTTTCCTTGCAACAACTACAAGAAACCTCTTCAACAATCTATTGCTATGGCAAATAACACCCTACCTGAGAGTCCAACGTTCAAACTCCTCGGCCTAACATTCACAGGTAATATGAATTGGAACAAATACATTGAAGACATTGCCAAGGCTGCTGCAAATAAGGTGGGCTTTCTCTACCGTGCTAGTAAACTTCTTCACACCTGATAGTACCATATCTTTACAAAGCTACCATCCGCCCATGCATGTTGTATTGTTGTCACATCTGAGCTGGTTCACCGTCCACTAGTCTCTTCCTCTTAGACAAGATTTTAAAAAGAGTCGCTAACTTAATAGCTCCGTCACTAACCACCAAGCTCCAGCCCATGTCCCATCTCTGCAATGTTGCATCATTGTGCTTGTTTTACAAGCACTTCAATGGATTTTGCTCCGATGAACTTGCTGCTCTGGTGCCCTCCTCGACGTAAATACACTCGACCAACCCGACAATCAGCTAAACCCCATCCATTCTCTGTGGAGGTCCCCAGATGCGGGCGATCCTTCTACTCTAATAGCTTCTTTTCTTCGTGCTGCCGGCCTTTGGGACTCCCCCCGTGTCTTGTTTCCCCGATTGTACCGATATGCAGAAATTTAAAACTGATGTGAACAAGCATCTAGCTGCACAGCTCCCAATTTAGGATGACCCCCCTAAACTTTCACCCTAATTCTCAGTAGCCCCTTACGTCTACAGTGGCAGCTTGCCTTGTTTGGGGTGAACTATGTAAAAAGATGTTATGCTACCCTTCATCTTCGAAACGGACTCAGACTCAATTCAGTTGGCTATATTGAGTTGCTGTCTACTGTTGTCAAGCTGCAGGTTGAGAGGATGGCTGTGGGAAGGTCAAAAATGTTGCAACAGGAATCTTCTCCGTACCACATCTCCGGGAAAACCTAGAACTTCCACGACTTCACCAGTCCACACATCTGCACCCCCACTCTACTATTATTTGTAGGGGCAGTTTAGAAAGACACCAACTGTACTGCCTGGAATGCAAAGGACGAGCTGATTGGCAAGATCAAATTGGTATTCAGCATCTCTCGAGGGGCATCGGGAAGGCCGCGTATTCCAGTCCAGGCTCCGCCTTGGGGCCATGGGTGAGCGTCAGGACGACTTCTTCGAGTGACCTGTATTCCGTAAAAGATCTTCTAAGAGATGCATTTTGAATTTTATGAATACATCATTAATTATTGGCCAGGTTCCCTTTCTCACAGAAGAGACGTTGCTAGTCTTTCTCTACTTTATCGTTATTTTCATGGCAGGTGCTCGACTGAGCTCTAATCTATAATTCCACCCTGTAAAAATTTACAATAAAAACTTGTCTAGCTACAACAACTGTCAATAATTTTCCGTTTCCTCTTTGTGTACCTAAAACTAAACGGGACTTCCATGAGCAAAGTTTCTTTCCATGAACTATCCGTCTATAGAACACAATACCTCTGGACTACTTGTCGGCTCACTATAGCATGGTCGTTTTCAAGTCCAATGTTAACAAGTTCTTGTTAAGCCGTCCTCTTAAATAATCTATTTCTGACCCTCTCTCCCCCTTTCTCTCTTTCTTTATATTTCTCTCTCTTTCTCTCTCTCTCTCTCTCTCTTTCTCCTCCTACTATACTACTACTCACATTGTTTTATATTTAAACCATATTAAATACACGGAGTACGACATATAAAGGTAAAAGGCTCACTCTCTTGACATTGTTTCATCAAAATAAACAAATTCGTTTCTTTAATCGGTGAGAGATTAATCCTACTTAAAGACAGTCGTCGTAGAGAGTTCCACTTTTGAAAAGAACATTGCATTTAAGCTACAATGACGGCTGTGTTAATACTACTCTTCACAGAGCCCGGCCTAGTTTTGGGATAACAAATTATATATATATATATATATATATATATATATATATATATATATATATATATATATATATAGAGAGAGAGAGAGAGAGAGAGAGAGAGAGAGAGAGAGATAAAAATTATAACTAAAAGGTAAACTTTTAGAGAGTGGAACCTATTGTGAAATAAGGAAAGCTCAATATACTAGATAGAGCAAAAATATGGTAAGCCTGGTTTAAGGAAGGATAGAGAAGAAAAATAAATGTTTTTTATTAACTAAACTGCTCCTTGTTTTGAACCACTGAAGATATTGATTTGCTTCCATTTGCAGGTCTAATCAATTTTCATTGACTTACCATATATATATATATATATATATATATATATATATATATATATATATATATATATATATTACTAAATGATTACGGTAACTTAAAATGCTTATATTTTATATTAATTTGTTACGCAAATACGTCACGAATGAGTAGGTAAACCGAAATAAATTGTCTCTAACTGTATTTCTTTTAAAATAATTTATGTCGCCAATAGTAACATTTACCAAATAAAATAGAGATAGATTTAATGTTTTCTTTATGTTTAGTTTAGGAGTGAATCCTGTCCATACAAATATATAAACATATACACATACCTAAATTTATATAGATGTGTGTGTGTGTCCGTCTATGTCTACATCTGTTCGTTCGAATGCATCGAATTGTAGGCTCTCATGTTTCAATGTAAAAAACAACACAAATTCGTGATGTTTTTAGTGCGGTTAATTTTGTGCACGCTCGACAGGTCCCAGTTAAGGAACATTAATTCCATTCGAACCACTCCTCTAGGGTCATTAGGTTAAAGGTTACTGAGTTAAAATTAGAACGATCACCAGACGACCGGAAAGAACTTACGACGAATAATAGATCTTTCTGGCAAAAAAAAAAAACGGACGAACGAAGATATTCTCGCGAGAAACTAATGACGCCAACGACCCCCCCCCCTCGGTCTTGCCTGTTTTTTTATTCCTTTTTATTTTGTTGTCTTATTTTAATTTTTTTCTTTTCATGATGATCAAAATCCTGGCTGTGGTTACTCTTCCGTAAAAAAAATTAAGTCCTCTCGCTTATGAGTATCGTACAATATATATAAACAAATGAATAAAAGTACATTTAAAAACAACGTAATTTCTTCTGGTACGCAGCACGTACTTTAGCTCAGTACGTAAGGAATTAGACACCAGTGGTCACGGTTAGTAGTTACTAACGTTCTGGTTTGAGGTGCTCGCCGAGTCACGCTGATGTGCCCATAGACAGAAAGGGCTATCTATGGATATATATATATATATATATATATATATATATATATATATATATATATATATATATATATATATATATGGACGGCGGCACCAGGGGGCAGGGGGGGGGGTCTCAGGCCCCCCACCCACTTTTTGACTTGCCCCCCCCCCACTTTACGATCATCAATAATGAAGTTATATATGCATGTGTTTAACCGCCCCCCCCTCACTTTTTAGGAGAGCCCCCACTTTTATAACTGTCCCGCCGGCCCTGATATATATATATATATATATATATATATATATATATATATATATATATATATATTGATTATTATTTTCAAAGTAAACCCATATACACATGTGTTTGATACCAAACCTGCTATCTTCAATTCCTGCCGGTAACACGGTTTGAACCCCGATACGAAAGTCATGTTTAACTTAATAGATGAGGCATGTACTAATGCTCTAAAACGCAATGTCTTAAAATTGGAAGATAATCTACATCTAATTAGCAAACACAGCGGTTGTCCAGTAAGCAGTCGAGAGGACTCAGTAGGTGGGGCCCAGAGTTATGCATTACGTAGAGTGACAGCTTGTTGTCAACTGAAATTAAAGTGCTCTATCTTGCGAGAGCTTTGAATACATATATATATATATATATATATATATATATATATATATATATATATATGTGTGTGTGTGTGTGTGTGTGTGTGTGTGTGTGTGTGTGTGTGTGTGTGTAAAAAATACAAACGGAAAACAGGTTAATATGCAGGAGAAAAACCAAAACAAGAGATTTGACCGGTTTCGTTCGTATTAACGAACGTCTTCACTTTTTCTGAAGACGTTCGTTAATACTAACGAAACCGGTCAAATCTCTTGTTTTGGTTTTTCTCCTGCATATTAACCTGTTTTCCGTTTGTATTTTTTACACACACACACACACACACACACACACACACACACACACATATATATATATATATATATATATATATATATATATATATATATATTGATTAATCAAGTTCAAATATAATAAAATCAACATAAATCTCTATCAACACAAAATGTAACTTGATAAATTTAATTTTACGTAAATATATATATAATTCAATTATTTTTTAATCATATTCCAAAGAAGAGATCACACAATGGTAGCGAAGTTGTCAGCCGTTTCCGGACGATGTTTATTTTGTTTACATATATAACACAAATTTATTAGCAACAGCGTACTTCATCAGAACAGGATTCGGGAAATGTTACTACATATCCAGGAAAGAAAACAATAATGTCCGAGAAGTTTCAAAGCCCAAAACGAAAACTATCAACAGTATTTAAGGTCAGATATTTCCGTCAAATATGAATATCAAATCTTAGCATAAATTGGAATAAACGCATAAGTCTACTTTAAAGAAGATAGACTCCCTCTACCAGGTGAGAAAACTTCTCACACCTGCAGTATCCTATATCTCTATAAAGCCACCATTTGCACATGCATGGAAGTATTGTTGCCATATCTGGGCTGGTGCACAAACTACTCATCTCACCCTCTTCGACAGAATGCAAAAAAGTCTCTAACTTAATAGGCCCCGCACTGTCTACCAAGCTTAATTCCCTTTCGTATTGCTGCAATGTCGCATCCCTGCGTCTTTTTACAAGTACTTCCACGGAATATGCTCCGACAAACTTACTGCTATAGTACGCCCTCAACGTAAATACCGCTGACCAACCCTACTAGCAGCAAAATCCCACCCTTCACGCCTATGAATGGTCCAGAGTATCTGATTAGTAATATTACCCAGGTGTTTATCCCTTTCACTAGATTTCTTCTGTATAATTTCGTTTCTAAGAGTGTCCTTGTTCTTCTCAGGAATTATTTTCCAATTTACTATTTCATTTCTGTAGATTTGATGGTGTCTTCTTCCAGGAATCCCAACTATTCATAGCTTTTCTGTTCGCTTAGCGCCCTTATCTCGTCTCAGTTGGGAAGTTCCATGTCCTGGGTTGCCTCCAGTTTTCTCCTTTTCATCGCCAGCAGTGCACACATTTTACCATTCCAAATTCCATTTGAATGTCATGGCTGAAGACTGATCGTATTTATCAGATGTTCCAGTTTTGTTTTTTGCTTTTTGCAAATAGTTTTAGGTAGTACATGTACATGAAGTAGTTAATTTTTGTTCTGTGTCTGTAAACTTGTGTCCGGCATCGCATTTACTGAGTATGTAGTTGAGCGGCATCATGGCTATGATAAACAGTAGTAGTTATAGGGAGTGTCATTGGAAAATGAACTCCGTATTTTTATCTCAGCCAGGTTTTGTCCTAGCTCTCAGTTTTAGTCTCCATGTTGCAATTGCTTTCTTAATAAGATTAATAATCCTGTCGGGTATTTTGTATATTTTTAAGCATTCAATTAACCATGCTTAAGGGATTCTGTCGTAAGCTTTCTTGTAGTCAACCCATGCCATGGATATGTTCTTTTTTTCTGCTTTTTACCTAGTTCAGGATCTTTTGATTGATATATAGCAGATCATGCGTCCCTCTTTTCTCGTTCGGCATCCTTTTTGTTCCTCGGGGAGCAGTCCACGATTGTTTAGGGAGTGGTGGATTTGTTCGCTTAGTTGGTTCATTAGGATTTTCCACATCGTTTGTAAACAGGTTATTGGTCTGTCGTTGAAAATTATTATTATTATTATTATTATTATTATTATTATTATTATTATTATTATTATTATTATTATTATTATCATTATTATTATTATTATTATTATTATTATTATTATTATTATTATAAATGCAAGACATAAACTACCCCCCACAAAAAAGTTATGGGGCCTTGGGGAGGCTAATCTCAGAGAAGACCAAAGGTCGTTGCCAGAGAAAAATCGATGGAAAGCGTCTGTTGCGATAATGCAAAGTCATTTGCAATAGTTATCGGAAGAAGTGGACAGTAATGGAAATCTGGGAAGACTTGGTGTCACTCTCCAGGGAACACCACCGGCGATTATCAGTGAGTAATCACTGATGATTACCTGTGTGAAAACTTCTAGTGAGTACAAATAATAATAATAATAATAATAATAATAATAATAATAATAATAATAATAATAATTGCTACCCAAATTCCAGAGAAAACCAATTGTCGCTACCAGCGAGAAATCAATGGTAAGTGGCCGTTGCAATACCGCATCGTTATCAAAAAGAGGTGAATACTGGAAATCTGGGGAGGCTTGTTGTCACTCAGACTGGTTGTTGTCGGTGAGAAATCACTGACGATGATCTGTGTGAGAACTCCTAGTGAGTAGTAGTAGTAGTAGTAGTAGTAGTAGTAGTAGTAGTAGTAGTAGTAGTAGTAGTAGTAGTAGTAGTAGTAGTAGCAGCAATAATAATAATAACGATATGTACGTTATCACATTAATGTAAATTGAATATTTAACCTTTTGGAAAAGTAACTCAATATTTAATGCTGTAATAAAATGGCGCTTTTGAGACTTCATTATTGAAGAGTGCATCATATCGAATGCCTATTTATTCGAAAGAGAGATGAGTATGTACATGTAATAAACCATTCGACGAAATATAAATTATACCAGAAAAAAAAACAGATAAAACTGCGATGAAAATTAAACAGTTCAATATTTCGATATCTGAAAACTTTTTTAGTCTCAAATGTCTCCTTCTTTCCAACATCGAATGATGTTGTTTTCTCAACAATAGATATTATCACTAATAGTTTCTAGTAGACGTGCCCCCAGCGTGCAGAATTGACTGCGAAATCTGATGGGGATCTCTTCTCTTCCCTGCAGACCCTTTCTCACATGAGAGATGTTGCTAGTCTTTCTCTGCTCTATTGTTATTTTAATTGTACATGCTCGACCGAGCTCCAATCTATGCCTTCCCCTGTAAAACATTCACAACAAAAACTCGTCTAGCTACAACTACTGTAAATAATTTTCCTTCCTCGTTCTGACCATAAAATTAAACGGAACTTCCGTGAACAATGTTTCTTTCCATTCTGTGGAATACGATACATGATCGTTTTTAATTCCGTCTACTTGAAGTAATCAAATTCTGACTATTTAACACATCGTATTCCATCCTCTCAAATGTGTCGTTCATCGCGAACTGACAATCTCATTGACCCTTATCCTCGAGTGGCCTTCAGGTCTTGAAAAGCGGTGACCTATTAGTACATAAAGAAGACAGTTTGTTAGATATTGAGAGATGATACATAACTGGGGTCAGAGTGTAAAGTGCACATTGTCTTAATTGTCAAAGAAAACGAAAATCAAGTTTGTTATGTAGTCGACCCTATAGCGTTTTTCACACACAGAAATGCACATCGGACAAGATATAGAAAACAGTAAGCAATCCATCATAGCGGATAGTTCTGACAGGTTGATGTATTATAGGGTTCTAAAGTGCAAGCTCACCAACAGCGTCATTCGTCCAAAAGTAATTTATTCATGAAAATCTGACGTCATTCATTCGTCTATTCATTCTTATTAGAGGTGCTGTCTGTCAGTCGATCAGTAATGCTGAAGTTTCAAAAGGATTTTTAGATCCCCCATAGATCTCTATAATAAGCTCCTCCCACATAACTCCCACTCCCATTTAGAGATCGACCTGTTTGTTTTGGTTCTAAACAAACAATAAAACAACGGGCGGGTAACTTGTAGAGAAGAGTTGGGGGAGTCTAAATACCCCATCCCCGAATTTTTCATCTTAAAAGTCTTAGAAACTAAAAGACAAATCGTCCAGTCTACACAACGAAGGTTGTTGACGAGAAGTGTATATCGAAGGAAATTTTGGTAATAACTTATGATGTTTAAATATTAATCTGCATATTTGCGATCAACAAACGGAGGATTGTCCAGGGAATTCCGTCACATTCGCTAAAAATCTATTATCTTAATGAAAAACGTAAAACTTATCCGACTGGAATTGACATTGTCATGCTTATACTGAGTAAAGTTATACGTTCGGTTTTGACACATTATATATATATATATATATATATATATATATATATATATATATATATATATATATATATATATATATATATATGGGAAGAGAAGGATGAAGGTAATCCGACGTGATGGTAAAATGAAAAAGGAAAACCAAAAACTGGATGTTTTTTATGTGTACATCAACGTTTCGTCTTTATTTATAAGACTTCATCAGGATGATGATATAGGGAAAAGATATTATGCAAGCACAGATACATGTAGGGTAGACATGTTGGGAAGAAAAATAAAATAAAATGAAAAATAATGGCAGCGTCTTGCTGGACGTCCGTACTTGTTAGAGAATCAAGCAGCGAAATGGTTTCTTTAACCTATCACCCTTAATAAGCAAGATCATCCTCACAGAACAAAGTCTTTTGCCTGATCATGGCTAACTTTTATTTTCATCTCTAACCTTATGACACTCTTCCATTCACCCACACCCTTCCCTCTTCTCCCTGAATCTTCTCTTATTTTTCCTCACTTTTTTCCCTCACATTTTTAATACTACAGTCCAAATAAACTTTCTCATGTTCCAAATATTTCAAATATTCCTCACCCACCCTTTCAATCACCCCCCTCCCCCACCCACTCCAATCCCGCACTCATTGCTATCATTTTCCAAATATTTCAAATATTTCACACCCTATCAGGACAAATCCTCCCTCTTCCCCCTCTCATCTATTTTCTCCCATACCTCTTCTTAAATTCCCTCATTTTCTCCAAACGCTCTCTAAGACCATAACTTTCGCCCATCCACCAAAATCACAGCCCCCCCTCCCTCTCTACCCATCCCCATTTTCCCTGCATACACCCCCCACACACAAACATTCCAACTCACTCTTCCCCTTCAATCTCGACCACAGCCATCTGGTCAAACACCCCCTCCCCCTCTTCCTCCAATCTCTCTCTGCCATCCATTTTACCCCTGCTCATTCCACCACCTCTTTCTCTCATCGCCAGCCACAGTAGTCCTTGCTCCCTCCACCCTTCCCCTTTTTTCTCCCACTCATTTTCATTCTCTAACAAGTACGGACGTCCAGCAAGACGCTGCCATTATTTTTCATTTTATTTTATTTTTCTTCCCAACATGTCTACCCTACATGTATCTGTGCTTGCATAATATCTTTTCCCTATATCATCATCCTGATGAAGTCTTATAAATAAAGACGAAACGTTGATGTACACATAAAAAACATCCAGTTTTTGGTTTTCCTTTTTCATTTTACCATATATATATATATATATATATATATATATATATATATATATATATATATATATATATATATATATATATATATATAGCCGCACTGATGAGCTGTGAAACAGCGAAACCGTCTGTATGTGGATGACTATATAAAGCTCCCTCCCGGGGTAGAGCTTAATTTGTAAGGATATCGCCAACTGCCATTAGCTTTAAGGCATAGCTCATTAGGTAAAACTAATTCGAGCCACGGCAATTGCAATGTTTACATTGAGATATATCTTACATTCAGTCAGTGTCGCATGATAGCGTAGGGGTTAGAAGCGCCGACCGTCTAGCCGCACTGATGAGCTGTGAAACAGCGAAACAGTCTCTCTCTATCTCTCTCTCTCTCTCTCTCTATATATATATATATATATATATATATATATATATATATATATATATATAGTGTGTGTGTGTGTGCGTGTGTGCAGGTTCGAATGATTTCGATGTGAATGAATACATTTTAAAGGGGAAAAAACTAGACACACATTCGAGTTGTACACATTATAACTTATTTCGACCTAGATCGGTCTCATCAGATGTATAACCAACCACATTTAGAACATGAATTATGAGAAAATGTTACCACCGTTTTTAAAGTACAGGAAAAAAATTCTAGTTAATGATTGGTCGTTATAATGAAGAGGAACTGGGGGATGGTAAAAGGCCACGGTGACTAATTATAATTAACTATGATGATAATCATTATAGAAAAAGGGGGTAACAAAGGCAAAAGATCAATTCCCCTATTTTTTCAAGATAATGAATTCCATTTTAAATGTAGAAAGGGAATTTAAAATATTCACGATTAAAAAAGATTAGCAGATATAATTATAAAAATTTGTAGAGTACGCTACGATGCGGATATTCGAATTAAATTTACGAGTATTTACGCTTAAAAGTTTAATTGATTACAAATCGAAAAATGCGGAGATTATGATTAAAATTACGAGGATTAAAACTTAATTGATTATAAAACGGAAAATGCGGTGTATATTGCAGTACAGAGATTAAAAGCGCGACGAAATTTACATAAAGTTTATTTACAAATTTTTTAAAAAATGCGGGGTGTTTCTTGCGTATACGTAGACAATTTAGAATTTACGAATACTATTATGATTATTATAATCCTAACTTCTACCATTAATATTTATATTTACAACAAATTAAAGAAATAGACTTTTTCATAACAGGCAAGTAATTTAAAATCTATGTCGGTGCCTGCACTCAGCTATCAATTCGTCTCTTTTGTTTAAAATGTTATTATCTACGTGTTTTAAGATTCTGATTTATTCTTCAAAGCATAGATTACATCTGTGTTTGAATCCTCTAAGAGTAGTTGAATTACACAAAATTGACCATGAAATAATTGATGTCAATTTTTTGTTCTTTAAAGACCACCAATATTTAGTCAATTCCGTTTTGTTGATAATATCCGGGTTAGAGAATGAATGTTTGTGGACATAAAAACGTTGTTTCCACTTACCAGCGGATATTCCTATATAGATTTTCTTATTAGTAATTTTTTCTTGTGGGTAAATTGTGGCCTTGTATACGACACTTTCTACATTACAATTTCCCTTAAGTGGGCAATTACTTTTAACTTGGCAATTACATTTTTTCTCTTTATGTGTAATCACGTTAATCGGTGTGTCCAATATTTTTATATTGTGTGTGTTGATTATACTGTCCATATATTTTTGTACAAGAATAACTTATTTTCACTGTTTTTCTATTGAATATTTTGCTTAAGGGGTTACTAGTGTTAAAGTGTTTGTCTATCAAATTTAGAAATGGTCTACCGATATTGATATTAGATAATTGACAAAATCACGTATTGAACCAAATAATTCTACACCCCCTGTTCCTAGGTTTATTTTTCTTTATACTTTCTTTATGCTCTCAATGAAATATTTGTTAAATCATTTCTTTATTTAATCCAATTTTTTGGTTTTCATACACATGCGTTTCAGTGCGCTACACTACAGATCGGACATAAAAAAAACAGTATCTTTATAACACCAGAAAATCGATTTTCGGCCAAGCCCTAAGACTTCGACTATGAAAAAAAAGAAGAAAAGAAAAAATAAGAAAATATTGTCTGTACCATGGATAAGGTTTTTAAAACCTAAAATTTGGATTTTTTTTAAAATAATTTAATAAATATTTCATTTGTTTAACAAAATCTCGCGTCATGTTGGCTGATTCTAAAATTTCAAAGTTATCGTTTCAACGGCGTTTCTAAGCTGTAATAAAAATTTAAATCTCATTATCGTACGCATGCGTTTCAATGCACTACATTACAGATCGGAAACACAAAAAAACAGTATCTTCATAACACCAGAAAATCGATTTTCGGCCAAGCCGTAAGACTTCGACTATGAAAAAAAAGATAAGAAAAACAAAGGAAAATATTGTCTGTACCATGAATTAGGTTTTTAAACCCGAAAATTTGGATTTTAAAAAATGATTTAATAAATATTTCATTTGTTTAACAAAATCTCGCGTCATATTAACTCCTTCTAAAGTTTCAAAGTTTCAACAGCGTGTTTAAGCTGTAGTAAAATTTAAATCTCATATATATATATATATATATATATATATATATATATATATATATATATATATATATATATATATATATACTAGAAGAATACCCGTCCCAGGACGGGTAAATTAAGTCCCCAGATACAAAACAGTTTTACACCATTTTTATGTCCCCTTATAAAGATTAAAATCAAGATATAATGATTCTAAACCTTACGTCTGGAATCCTTATTTTAATTTGACAAAATCCATTACATGATGTTTATATGCCATAACCTCCAGGGATGAAATATGAACGTTTCTGTAGCTTGCTTGCCATGAATATATTTTCATACTATTGTATGTACGGGATTAAATACTAAAATAATAAACCGATCATTATGAATTTTGAAACACAGTTGCAAATAAAATTCCTGAAATCAAAATCATATAATTGATTTTGATCACATTTGGAATAAGGATTTGAGGCATAAGGGTAAGTATCAGTATCCCAGGACGAGTATTTTTCTAGTATATATATATATATATATATATATATATATATATATATATATATATATCGACACATTAGGCTACATTCCAGTGAGATCTGGAATTGATATACTAATTTTGGTTGTTGGACCATGAGCGAAACGGTCCGTACAAAAATTGTATCAAAGTTTTAAATTGGAAAAATACGAACAATAAAATGAATAAAATCTTGGTCACTGGAATTTAGCCTAATAGTTTCTATTTATATATGCTCTGTTGTTATATATCGGGCACTATGAAACAATCAGATAAATCAGCGAGAGTTTAACCCTGTTATAGGCAGCCGCCGTCAAGCGTATTACACTACTGAAGGAACATGCATTAAAGCTACGTTGACGGCTGTGTGAATGTTACTCACTACAGTTCCCAGCCTAGATTGGGGATGACAGATATATATATATATATATCAAACTTAAATTATTTAACGATGCTTTCAACTCTTTCTATTTTAAATACACTACCATTATTCAGGTGCTTTTATAGGTGCAATATAATATGAGCTGTTTTATTACCGGTCAAGTCACAATAAGATAGTATTATATTTTATTTTCGACTGTTTCAAATCTGATCTTTAATTTTGAATTTTTAATTTCGTTTTCTCTTCCTTTTCTTCCTTTCTCGTGAAACAAAATCAATTTTGTAGTCAAAATGAAATAAATTATCATTTATATATATATATATACATATATATATATATATATATATATATATATATATATATATATATATATATATATATATATATATATATATATATAATCCAGGTAGAATAAAAATCCACAAATCCAGATGCCAGTGTAGCAGACTTTGTACATGTTTGAATAAAAAAAAAACATTCACTATATATATATATATATATATATATATATATATATATATATATATGTGGTTCTATACTTCATTATTCAAGAATATAAGTAGGTGCATACACTTAAGAGTACACACGTGTGATTGCATGTGTGTTGAACACGGTTGCAAAAAGGGGTAGTGTAGACTGGCTTTTCAACTTCCAGGCCAAGGCGTCACCGAACGTGTGAGCGCACCAGGCGACATTTACCCACCAGGTTTGGACACTTATGAGCATCGTTATCGCCCTTTACTGCCATTACGTTAATCATGTAACGCGGGAAGAGAGGCGACCAGCGTCGTTTAGTTTGTCGTTCACCGTTTTAATGGCGGCAAAAATTGTTTGCAATAACCGGAAATGCCCATTGAGTCAGCGGAAGTTGATAAAAGGCGACTTTTTTTGTACTTGTTACTGTCGTATGGACAAGAACGAAAGGAGAAAAAAGAAGGAAATAAAGAAAAACAGAAATAAAAGGTTTAAAACATTGGAGAAAAGAGAGATTTGTAAAAATAGTAAAGATAAAGAAAGAAAAATTGAAATAAAGAAAGTAAAACATTTTTAAAAAGATGCGAAACTAATAAGGAACTAAAGAAAGAAAAGGAAAAGAAAATGGGGAAAGATAACAAAAGAAAAAAGTGATTAAACGGGAGGAAAAAAGAGCGAAAAAAGAAAGAATCATGAGGTCTTTGAAAATAAAAAAAGAACAAACACGGACATATAAATGAAGAAAAAGTTTTTAAAAATTAAAAATAGAGTTTTTTATGAGATAGATGATAATATGGAATAAACCAATCGGCAGAAAAAGTCTACGATGTGACGACCGGAAATAAACATCAGGAAATAAAAGAAATCATCATCATAAATCTGAATAAGGCACTTGGTTATTTATTTTTAATTATTTTATTTCGATTTGAAGTAAACATACAAGTTTTCATTTGAAACACGCAGAAGAGAAAAGTTTTAGGAACCCGGCGCTAGTAAATGAATCAAATTAAGCGCTGAATGGCATGGGTTCATTGGGGCGGGATCATGCCTCATTCAAATAAATCAGTAGCTGCTTTCCAGGCTTGTGGAACTCTCTTCCTGCTGACTGTTTTCCTCCTACCTATAGCCTTGGTCTTTTTAAGATTAAGGCCAATAGACATCTGTGTTTTCGATAACGATCATTCGTTCTTGTTAGCTCCTTACATCAAGTGGCGTCATGCCTTGTCTGGAGCGATTTCCATAAAAATGAAATAGACAAAGTTGCGCATATAATGATTGAGTGAGTTTCCTTCACGTTTAAAGTATACGATATGCGTTCTCTTAATTCCCCATAGTAATTAAATCATATGTAGTCGCTGAGATCTACTTCTGTTAAGTAAAAATAACGTATGATTCATTCTGAAGTCTTACATGACTCATGATTCATTCGAAGATTACATGACTGCTGTTATCTGGTGATAATTCAGCGTGGAGAAAGTCGTATTTCAAATCATGAAAATATTCAGTTGTTGTCTAGTCGTTTTTTTTTCTTCTTTCATGTGCGTCCTTACATCTCTCTAGAACGTTTTGTTGGTCTGTCTGTCACGTTTAGCATTTTTGTTAGTCTGTCACGCTTAGCATTTTTGTTAGTCTATCATGTTTAGCATTTTTGTTAGTCTGTCACGTTTAGCATGTTTGTTAGTCTGTCACGTTTAGTATTTTTGTTAGTCTGTCACGTTTAACATTTTTGTTAGTCTGTCACGTTTAGCATTTTTGTTAGTCTGTCACGCTTAGCATTTTTGTTAGTCTGTCATGCTTAGAATTTTTGTTAGTCCGTCACGCTTAGCATTTTGTTAGTCCGTCACGCTTAGCATTTTTGTTAGTCCGTCACGCTTAGCATTTTTGTTAGTCCGTCAGGCTTAGCATTTTTTTAGTCCGTCAAGCTTAGCATTTTTGTTAGTCCGTCACGCTTAGCATTTTTGTTAGTCCGTCACGCTTAGCATTTTTGTTAGTCCGTCACGCTTAGCATTTTTGTTAGTCCGTCAAGCTTAGCATTTTTGTTAGTCCGTCACGCTTAGCATTTTTGTTATTTTGTCAAGCTTACGTTTGAAGTAGCATTTTCGCAGGTCTGTCATGCTTAGCACTTTTGTTAGTCTGTCAGATTTCAGTTAGAAATATCATTTTTTGTACCAATGTGTCACCACTTATCAATAATGCCCGGGGGGTAGGGCCACTTGAGGATAAGGGTTAAAGAGATTCTCAGTTAGACGATTAACACCACCACGAGAGGATTATAATCAAATGGGTGAGATGGGTAAAAGATTACTCAAGGGGGATTTAGTATCCATGGAAACGGCTCATCAAGTAATTGGTTACATTAAATTTGAAGACGACTATGTTGTAGTTGGTGGGGAAGCAGCCTCGTGGTATTTTGTTCAACAGATGCGATGTTCTAGGAAATAAAGTTTGTTTATGAAAGTTCCGTTTGGTTTTTGGTACAGAGAGGGAGAACGGAAAGTATTTTGCTGTGGTCGTAGCTAGGCGAGTTCTGGCTGTGAATGTTTTACAGGGAGGACCAGGGATTGGAGATTTGTCGAGCATCTACCATGAACATAACTATACAGTAGAGAGAGACTATAGATAAAAGAAGAGATCATCCCCCACTAGATTGCAAAGTCGGTTTTGTACTATAGACCATAATACTACCGTGCATTAAATAAAAGGTTCCGTTCGAAATTTCGTACAAATTCCCGAGTTCGACAGAAAGATCCCCGAGTTCGACAAGATACACCTGAAGAAGGTCGGGGTTTACATCGGGTTTTTAAGAATCATCGTTTCCATAGCAATATTCTAAAGCAAAGAATAGTAATATTCTTTGTATTATTTGCATTATTCTTGGATGTTATTCTCACAACGGAAAGTAGGTTTTACTAATTAAAAGAGAAGATTTAAAAGGGAATCCTTAATCTGTGATAAACCGGACATTTTTGACAGAAGATTATGCGGAGTGGATATTTTTGCTTCGTCATCTATTTATAATCTGTAATGGCGACACACTATGCCAAAGAACGGCGCCAGAATAGTTGGCGTCATCGGCGGCGTCGTAGAATTCACAATCATAATTCGTAGTTAAATATGCGTGAATGTCGATTGATAGACTCGAACCGACTTATTATCTTATTATCATTTTCCTTTTAATCCAATAAATATATTCTTAACTTGTTTTTCCCCAGATAAAACCGGTTGACTTTTGAATGTCTGGGATCGCAAAATCTGAGATTTCGAGATAATGTCGGCTCATAGACGCAGTGAACTTCTGAGTCTCCACGTTTCGTTTTTAAATGATTAGATTCATTGTAAAATCTATGCTACAGGATGAGTAACGTATTTGAGAACGGATTTAAGGAAACACAAAAATGATTCTTAGAAACAGATAGAAATTATGTCTTTCTACTGAAAAAAAAATTTTTTGAGGATAAGTATATATATATATATATATATATATATATATATATATATATATATATATATATATAAGGAGAGTAAAAAGTGGGCCTTGGGTTTACTTTCCGCAGCCTCGTAACTCTAGCTTTTCTTATTTTGTCCTTTAGCCCTCACATTCGATAAGAGATGTTTCTGACAAAAGGAGAAGAATTGCTGTTTTCTGGATCGGAATCTATCAATAACACTTATCGTTGGCTAGGTTTTTACCTTGAAGTAGTATTCTTTGGCTCATTACATCAAGTGGCTTCGTGCCTTGTTTGGAGCGATTTCCATAAAAAAATATCGTTTTGTAATTTTAGTCATTAAAATCTCCTTCAGCTTCGAGAACGGTTTTTATGTGAGGCATCCATACAGAGGTCTGGTGCTGAATGCGGTCAACATCTTGATTGTATACCCCACATACTCAAGTATAAGTCCTAGTACTGAGAAATATTATGAGAAAATGGAGATAGATTTAATATGTAGACCAATATTGAACATGAAAAAAAACACTTTATTCGATTTTAAATCTAAATCAACCAAATGTATAAAGTTCTTTTCCCCAAATGATAACAAATGTCAGAAAACACTTGAACTGCTTCACATTTCACATTATCTTTGAAAAATTCTTTTTTAATGCTTTTTAATGTCCGGTTGGTCAATCGCTTCTGAAATATTGAAGACCTTAGATTAGTTTTATTAATTTCAATGATCGTTCATTTCAAAATCACTATCTTATTTCCTTCTCTTACTGGATGGCCCCTTCCACCAATTTGGATTCCCGGAACCACCGCCTCGTCCCCCTCCCTCATGCACGCCACTGCCTACATGTTAAGCTCAGGTGGTTCTTGTTCATAGTGGACAGTATTATATAAAGACTTTTTAGGGATTATTTAGTGTTATGCGGTTGCTCAGAAACCTTTTTCTCAACTACGCTCCAAACATAGTAGTATGAGACCTGAGTAGTTGGTAGGCCAGATATAAGGGGTCATGTAATATGAAAATGTGAAAATGTTCCACCATCTATTTCTGAAATCCCATGAGCCTTGTGTGATGGTTCCTAAACAGTTTCTGCGATAAAATGACATTTACTTCTCGCATCAGAGTTGTATCTGATGTCTTTGTGGAGAACATTTCAGATTAGTCCTTCTCAAACACCGTGTTCTTTTGCACTCGATCTCGTGAATCTTCTAGGATTGCCACCAACGGTGTGCTGTACTTGCTGAATGGATTCATTTGTTCTAATGACATCAACATGTCTAGAATGTCTTACGTATTGATAAAGGTAGCACCTTTCTATCCTAAACTATTTACAAACTTTGTAAACGAAAGGTCCAGCGACTTTTAGAAAGTATTCCATTTCTAAATTGTTATCTTCAGCCTTTATAGTCATGATGACTGTGTGTTTCTTCATTTCGTGTGTAGTCATGTTGCAGTAATAACTAGAAGAACCCCCATCTCAGGACGGGTGAAATGAACTGCCCGAAAAGAACAGTTTTGCACCAGTTTTATGTCCCTTATGAAGATTAAAATCAAGATATAATTATATTAAACCATATGTTTAAAATCCTTATTCAAATTTTGATCAGAATCAATTACATGATTTTGATTAAAGAAAATGTCTCAAATTTAAGGGGTCTTAAGAAGAATATATATATATATATATATATATATATATATATATATATATATATATATATATATATATATATATATGACATATATATATATGACATATACATGGACGGACCCACTTTTTGACTTGCCCCTCCCCCACTTTATGGTCATCAATAATGAAGTTATATATGCACGTGTTTAACCGGGCCCCCACTTTTTAGGAGAGCCCCCCCCCACTTTTATAACTGTCCCGCCGGTCCTGAATATATATGTCTTATATATATATATAAGACATATATACAAGACGTATATATATATATATATATATATATATATATATATATATATATATATATATATATATATATATATATATATATATATATATATAACTGGAACACTATAGCAAAATAAAAACAAAATCCAATTGTCTAATGTAAGATTCAAACCCTGCAAGATAGCATAAAATATTGGAACTGAAGGCGAACTGTTTAACTACACGACTATCGATCAAATGGAAATATTTCGTATTTGTATCCAATTGAAACTGTTTATTAGTTTGGTATAGTGATACAAACTCCGCAGATCTAAAATAGTTCGATTGTTTAAATAATTAAAGAAACAAAGAAAAGTTTCACGTGCTATTTGATAAGTGATGGGGGCTAAGTGGTTAACGGCACGAACTGAAAACCTGGGTGTGACAGGTTCAAATCTAGTTCGTTCCACAGAAACACTTTTGTCAAAAGGATGTCAGATACGTACTAGGATTTGACTAAAAAGACAATCTTGATTTATTTTATGTTCGTTTACTTTTCTTACTCGTAGTGAAAATATTCAGATTATTATAAGTATGCTGTTCGGTCGGTTTGAAAAGTGAACACTAAAAATGCCGGAACATTTGTTTCTAAAGTTATTTTTATGTACTTTTAGTTTTGAATAATGAGTTTTAAAATGGTTCAATAACTTCTGACATCAATAAAGACATCAGATCAAATGTGCTTGATTCCAAATATGCGGTTAGTTTGGCTCTTACATCCACCCTTTAACTGTGATGTCGCGACACACACATATATACAGACAGACAACTTTGCTTTATATATAGAGAAGACACTCGCTGTGACATGTTCATTTTTGGTCAGTCTTCTTATTAAATTTCAAGACCACAGTTTATTTCCAAGAACTTCCCATTGTGTAACACGTTGCTATAAGACTGCTTTCCTGGAGGCTACAACGTGGTCATCTTCAAATCTGAGGTCAATAAAAACCCATCATAAACCGTTCAAATTTAATCCATCGAATTCATTCTTTTAAATCCTCCCACAATATTCATCATCATTAAACTGACAATCTTATCCTCGAGTGGCTTTTAGCCTTGATAACAGATAACTCATTAGCAAATGTAACATAATTAAAATAGACCACCACGTGTTTTATCCGCCTCTTGCGTGCGTGCTATTTGCCAGGTAACCTGCGATCGTCATTTGGTGTCATGGACTTGTTAGAAGTGGCAGCAGCAGTGAATCTTGTTTTTACGTATCCACTCTTGATTGGCCAAAAAGCTCAAAGCAAACAAAACCAAACAAAATGCACGAAATATTAATTCTTAAATATTAGCGCGTACTATAAAAACACAAACACATCGTTTATTTCTATTTCCTTTTTCTGTTATTATTCAGACAACACACGTGCGTAGGTAACATTATTGCCTAGCTCCTTTCAGAGGGGGTGTTGGGCTCCTTTGATAAACAGCACGCACATAATAAGAGACTTTCACGAACTTCTAAACACAACGCCCGGCCAATCACACACACACCGCCGTTCAACGAACGCAAATTTACAAAAGTTTATAGACGCACACACACTCTCACTAACAAAACAACGCGTGTGCGTATATTAGTGTGTCGTTGCAACGGCACGCTAATATGCACACCACGGTGGCTAAGTGGATAACGACGCGGACTGAGAACCTGGGTGTGCCGGGTTCGAAACCAGTTCCTTCCTCAGAAACACTTTCATCAAAACTCCCATCTGACCTTGTGTCTAACATACCGGAGAGGAGGTAAATAAAATACCTTTCCCATCTTTTTATGGAAATCGCTCCAGACAAGGCATAAAGCCACTTAATGTAAGGAGCTAAAAAACATACTACTTCAAGGTCAAAAACTAGCCAACGATAAATGTTAGATGGATAGATTCCTACCCAGAAAACAGCAATTATTCCCCCTTTGTCAGAAACATCGCTCATGGAATGTGAGGACTAATGAACAAAATAAGGGAAGCGAGAGTTACGAGGCTGCCGAAAGTAAATCTAAAGTTCACTTTCTTCTCTTTTTACACATGCATAAACGCACACGACGCCAGCTGCAATGAACATATCGGCTCAATTCTTTTCTGACACACAAGGCGATAGCCGAAACAACATGTGTACTCAATTTCTCCGTACACACAAAATAATTCCACTCTCACCAGAACGTTCTTATAATCTTTGAATTTTCATATTTTACGAAC
>OY744524.1:105303340-105345840 GCA_963556195.1 Sepiola atlantica | reverse complement strand
TTTCGAGCGTCGGAAGTTGAAGACGGTGGAGTCTTTCTTCATACGAGAGATCGGCAAAGCCAGAAATCATTTTGGTTGCATGCCTCTGGATGCGTTCAACATGAAGTATATCCTTTCGGAGATAGGGACTGCACGCCTCAACACCGTACTCCAGCAAAGGTCGAACAAGCGTCAAATAGAGTGGACGGAACACTTCGGCCGTCAGGTTGATGAAGGAACGTCGAATTTGAAACAAGACGCCCCGGGCTTTGCTGGACATTTCAACGCAGTGACGAGACGGTTTGAAAGAGCTATCCACTCTTACACCAAGATCAGTTGCCTGAGATACTGAGGCCATTTCATGGTTGTTCGGACCGATAGTGAAGAGCTGGGATGGTCGCGCGCCAACTGGAAGATGACTGCATTTGGCTGCGTTGAGTGGAAGGTCCCAGTCTGAGGCCCAGTTTGCAGTACAATCCAGATCGGTTTGCAGGATGGCATGATTGCGTCTTTGCGCTATGAGTTTGACATCATCAGCGAAAAGCAAAACTTTGCCCTGAAGTAAGTCTGGAAGGTCGTTGACGAACAGGAGGAACAAAATCGGGCCAAGCACTGAACCTTGTGGTACTCCGCTGCAAGCATTTGCTTCTGCTGAAGTGCATCCACTCACAGAAACTCGAAAAGTTCGTGCTTGTAGAAACGACCTAATCCAGCTGATGATGGACCGGTGAATCCTGTACCGATCAAGCTTGTGAAGGAGCAGGCGGTGGTTTACGGAGTCAAACGCCTTGGAGAAGTCCAGAAACAGGATATCCGCAGCATCGCCATCATCCAAAATCTTGGTTATCCATTCTTCCGTAAGAAGGAGGTTGGAGAGGCAGGATCGCATTGGGACGAAACCATGCTGGGTCTGAGTCAAAGATTTGGTTCGTTCAAGGTGGTTCATCAATGCATTTTTCAGGATTTTCTCCATAACTTTGCAGATGATTGAAGTCAGGCTCACGGGGCGGTAGTTAAGAGGGTCGGTTTTAGCGCCTTTCTTGAAAATGGGGCATACTGTAGCCACTCTCCAGTCCTCTGGTACGACACCGTCTGAAAGTGAGTGATTAAACAGGTCCGCTAGTGGAGTTGCCAGAACTTGCGCCAAAACACGAAGGACTGCTGGATGGATATGGTCAGGTCCTGGGCTTTTGTTGGTTTGAATGCTGGAAAGGGTCACAAAAACTTCTTGAGGAGTGACTTCAATAGCTTGCATTGGCTGAACATCATAAGTCGGCAGTGGAGGAGGTTGTTGCTCGTTGTCCACCCGGTATATTGAGGAGAACCTGTCGGCAAATAGCTCGCACTGTTTACCAGGGTCGCTAATCGTTCTTCCATCTGGAGTTCTCAACGTTGCTATACGGTTCACAAGTCTCTTGTTCCGCTTAACGTGGGCGTAGAATCTTTTACGGTTTGAGTTCACTTTGGATGCCAGACGTTGCTCATATCGAAATCTTGAAATTCTCAGCATGTACTCTGCCCTGTTTCGCTGTTCACGGTACACTTCATATGATGCATGAGTCCCAAGCCTCAAGTATTCGGCCCATGCAATGCCTCTCAGTCGCCATTCTCTTTTGATTCTGCTAGTTATCCAGGGCTGAAGGCGCCTTCGAGGAACAGTGAATGGAACAGCCAAATCAGTCGCCCAGAGAATAGCCTGTTTGGTGGCTAACCATTTTTCTTCAACTGAGGGGAGATTGGCTATGGCATTCCAGTCGATTGTCGAAGCTGCATCAAGAAGAGTGGTATGATTCAGTGCAGCATAATTGCGTATCGGCAACTGATCTGGTGATTGAATAACAGGTTCCGTGTGTAGGATGAAATCGATGACAGCGTGATCGCTGCGCGACAAGGGTGGCTGGAATTTTACATCTGACACCGTCATATCGTATTTTGAGAACACCAAATCGAGCGTCGACGCCTGTTGACCACGAAAGCGGGTGTTTGATGCAACATGCTGGACGAGAAACTGCTCTTCAGCTGTTTGGAGAAGTTGGCAGTCAAAGTTCGAAGCGGGGTTGCATACATGGTCGCTCCATTCAATAGAGGGTGCGTTGAAATCACCAACAACCAGACAATCAACAGAGGAACTCGAAAAGTCTTCGATAGCCTTGCATAATCTCTGGTTATCGTCCTCGTTTGCTTGTGGGCTACGGTAAAGGGCGAGAATAGGAAAGGAAGATCTGCGAGTCTCTATTTGACACAGAACTGCATTGAAAAATTTTGTAGGGAGCGCATGAGGAGGCAATTCTAGCTGAAGGGGTTTCAAATGATCTCTGATGTAGACGATAACTCCACCGCCTCGGGCACCTTCGCGGTCGCAGCGAAATGATACAAAACCGGGGATGTCCACCTCGGAGTCCTCGACACAACTCTCGAGCCAGGTTTCAGTTATGACAATGACGTCTGGATTGGATTCTTGAATTCGCAATTGCAACTCGGAAAATTTGCGAAGAAGGGAGCAAGCATTGGTATATAATACTTTTAGGGCAGACTCATGGGTGGGCAGCTCATTTGATTGGCAGATTTTGGGGTGCTGGTGAGTTAGGACTCCACCCGTGTTGGGGATTGGGAGGGGGCTCTGACTATGAGAGGATTGAGCCAAAGGAACCGCTTCATAAGGCGACCGTCCTTGATGAAGAGACCCTTCTCTCCCTTCGCTTGGCGTTCGGTTAACTCGCGTTTTACAGTCCTCCGTTTTATTCTCTCCTCGGGGGAATATTCCTCTCGAAAACCCCACGTTTGGTTGACAGTGCGGATTTTGTCTCCGTTTTTCAGGAATAAGTCAGTTTGTTCACGATCGGCGAAGATGATCTTGATAGGTCTTGGTCGCTGGGACGATGGGTTGTTGTTGAGCGTACCGATTCGCATAACCTTGCGGATGTGCGCAACTTGATCGTCTGACTCGAATGTAGCACCGATGCACTGAGAAACTGCGTTTTTGTCGTGCTCTAAACGCTCTTTGTAGTCGGCCGAGGCCGATTCTTCAACCCCATAGATAACGACTGCACAATTCTCAGGCACTGGGATCTCTAGAGGGACTTTGGTTTGGTTAATATTGTGCTTATGATGACGCCCGTTTGTGGAGGTTTGCCAGGCAGCTAGGTCATTTACATTGGACCTGGCACTTTCGAGGGAAACCGTGGAGGGGTTGACACTAGCGGCCTTGATCTCGTGAGCTGGTTGAGTGGCAGAGGTTTGGTTGGCGGGCAATGTCTTTGGCTTAGAGTTCTGTTGGCTTTGCTTGGCTGCTCTCTTCGATTTCGGTGCAGCTTTAACTTTCGTGGCTTTTTTTTTCGTAGCTTTTTCGTTTGCAATTGCGTCTCCCTTTTCTTGACTTGAGGATTCAGTGACACAGGGAGGAGCTTCACAAGGAAAGAGTTCGGGTAACAGTTCTGCATGCCGAGAAGGTGGTGCTAACTGCGCTTCAACTCTCAATTTCCACCGCATTAAGCATTGCAAGTCTTGGCTGAGAGAAGTGATAAGCGAATCGCTTTCTTGTTTGGATGCGAGTAAGCAACTGAGTTGTTCTTTGAGGCGGCAGTTTTCGGAAATGAGTTCGTTCAGTAGACCCCTCAGGACATCTAATTCGCTTGCATCATCATCTTCGGTGTTGGAAGAAACACAGCGCACAGATGTAGATCTTGTAGATGCAGGCATAGTGAACTGGAATCAGAATTTGATGAGATGATGCAGAAGTGATGACTGAATAGATCTGCCGGGAACGGATGATGATCCTCAATTGAGAAGGTATTTTTTTTTTTTTTTTTTTTTTTTTTTTTTTAGAGGTAACGTTTAGAGGTAACGTTTAATTAAATTAACTTGTAATGTACTAAAAGCATGAATTAGGTAGTAATTAAACTAGCTTGTAATGTACTAAAAGCACGAATTAGGTAGTAATTAAACTAACTTGTAATGTACTAAAAGCACGAATTAGGTAGTAATTAAACTAACTTGTAATGTACTAAAAGCACGAATTAGGTAGTAATTAAACTAACCTGTAATGTACTAAAAGCACGAATTAGGTAGTAATTAAACTAACTTGTAATGTACTAAAAGCATGAATTAGGTAGTAATTAAACTAACTTGTAATGTACTAAAAGCACGAATTTGGTAGTAATTAAATTAACTTGTAATGTACTAACAGCACGAATTAGGTAAACTAGCTTATAATGTACTAAAAGCACGAATTAGGTAGTAATTAAACTAACCTGTAATGTACTAGAAGCACGAATTAGGTAGTAATTAAACTAACTTGTAATGTACTAAAAGCATGAATTAGGTAGTAATTAAACTAACTTGTAATGTACTAAAAGCACGAATTTGGTAGTAATTAAAAACTAACCTGCAATGTACTAAAAGCATGAATTAGGTAGTAATTCAACTAACTTGTAATGTACTAAAAGCATGAATTAGGTAGTAATTGAACCAACTTGTACATACTAAAAGCACAAATCAGGTAGCAATTAAACTAACCTGTAATGTACTAAAAGCACGAATTAGGTAGTAATTAAACTAACTTGTAATGTACTAAAAGCACAAATTAGGTAGTAATTAAACTAACTTGTAATGTACTAAAAGCACGAATTAGGTAGTAATTAAACTAACTTGTAATGTACTAAAAGCACGAATTAGGTAGCAATTAAACTAACTTGTAATGTACTAAAAGCACGAATTAGGTAGTAATTAAACTAACCTGTAATGTACTAAAAGCACGAATTAGGTAGTAATTAAACTAACTTGTAATGTACTAAAAGCATGAATTAGGTAGTAATTAAACTAACTTGTAATGTACTTAAAGCACGAATTAGGTAGTAATTAAACTAACCTGTAATGTACTAAAAGCACGAATTAGGTAGTAATTAAACTAACTTGTAATATACTAAAAGCATGAATTAGGTAGTAATTAAACTAACTTGTAATGTACTAAAAGCACGAATTTGGTAGTAATTAAATTAACTTGTAATGTACTAAAAGCACGAATTAGGTAAACTAGCTTGTAATGTACTAAAAGCACGAATTAGGTAGTAATTAAACTAACCTGTAATGTACTGGAAGCACGAATTAGGTAGTAATTAAACTAACTTGTAATGTACTAAAAGCATGAATTAGGTAGTAATTAAACTAACTTGTAATGTACTAAAAGCACGAATTTGGTAGTAATTAAAACTAACTTGTAATGTACTAAAAGCATGAATTAGGTAGTAATTAAACTAACTTGTAATGTACTAAAAGCACGAATTTGGTAGTAATTAAAAACTAACCTGCAATGTACTAAAAGCATGAATTAGGTAGTAATTCAACTAACTTGTAATGTACTAAAAGCATGAATTAGGTAGTAATTGAACCAACTTGTACATACTAAAAGCACAAATCAGGTAGCAATTAAACTAACCTGTAATGTACTAAAAGCACGAATTAGGTAGTAATTAAACTAACTTGTAATGTACTAAAAGCATGAATTAGATAGTAATTAAACTAACTTGTAATGTACTAAAAGCACGAATTAGGTAGTAGTTAAACTAACTTGTAATGTACTAAAAGCACGAATTAGGTAGTAATTAAACTAACTTGTAATGTTCACCATTTCGTTGCAAGCAAACCTGTATGGTTTTAGGTTAGATCATGCTGACCCTGAACGCGTCGTTCGAGTTGATGAACCTTCCTGTTTGGCTGAGAAGTATTTGCCTTGCATGTCTTCTCGTTTGAATTGAATTATTGTTATTGTACTAAAAGCACGAATTAGGTAGTAATTAAACTAACCTGTAATGTACTAAAAGCACGAATTAGGTAGTAATTAAACTAACTTGTAATATACTAAAAGCATGAATTAGGTAGTAATTAAACTAACTTGTAATGTACTAAAAGCACGAATTTGGTAGTAATTAAATTAACTTGTAATGTACTAAAAGCACGAATTAGGTAAACTAGCTTGTAATGTACTAAAAGCACGAATTAGGTAGTAATTAAACTAACTTGTAATGTACTAAATCAAATATTTAGGAGCAGTAAAGTGCAACGGATTGCTGTTTCTGTTCAGTATGGGTGTGTTTGAGAGCTGGGACAATGGACGACTGGAAAGCACCGGAGTATTAGAAGAGAATTGCTTGAATGACTATTAGCTGCGGCTCACTGTTCTTTTAATACCGTGAAGGCCGTGATATGCGAGATAAAGAATTGCGACGGAGATGTGGAAGTAGTGGCTAGCAGAAAGTTGCAAAGAAAAGGTGCGGCATAATCCAGGTAATGCGGATCTCGGTGAATACCAATTTCCCTCGACCTGTGATGGTCTTTGTGTTTCCAGCCGCGTATGCCGCCTCAAATCTTCGGAAAGGGACTAAGAGTCAATTCAGATTACTATATTGAGTTGCTGTGCACTGTTGTTGGGTAGAGATGGTGGTTGCGGGAAGGCCATACATGTGATATCAGGACTCAGCTTTGTGGCACCGGAAAAACTATTGAGCGACTTCATCAGTTTGAAGATGTTGCCCTCAACTCGCCTCATTACAATTCAATGGACTATTAGGTGTGGTGCGCAGTTTAGAAAAACACCAACCGTGCCACCTACAACACTAAGGACAAGCTGATTTCCAAAATAAAACGTGTTCGGGCATAACTTGGACACTGTGAAGGCAGTTCACTCCAGGTCCAGGTACAGCCTTGGTGGAGGTTCAGAGCAGTTTGTTCAAGTGAGCTCTATTCAGCAACCGATCCTCTAAGAGATGGACTTTGAATTTGGAGAATACATAAATTATTGGCCAAGATATGACGTGTTTTCTTTGTTTTCCAAAAAGAGTCCAATTTGTTTTAACTAAAACTCTGTGGATCTTGTTATTTTGTTTGACCCCGAACACACTCGACAGCATCATAAAAGAATTGTATCATCACATACTGATGACGTCACAAATAATGGCAGCACCAAAGGATTACGCAATCCATTAAAACGGAGATAACCGTGCACAGTGGGTGACGTCACAAAATGATGATGTCATCTATCCAATCAGAAAAAAAGAGGGGGTGATATCCTTATTACGTTTCGTCTAGACGGCGTGTGACGAGCGTCTAGATCGTTGGATCTCTTTGCTTGTCCCCGTGCGAGTGGAAAACGTTATTTTTGTGACGTCATTCATTAAAGCAGAGGTGAGGATAATGTACACACTTGAGTATGTCACTAAATGATAACGCTCTTAATTAAAACAGATAAATGAGGGATAACCGTGCACTCTGGATGACGTTATCCATTAAACCAGAGAAAGAGAGGTAAAATATATTTCATGATGTTTTATTTAGAAGAGGTCTCATACATTGATCACTGTTGTAAAGATATTTGTAAGGATATCAGTAAGGATATTTCTAGTGGTTATTTCTAGTGGTTATTCTAATAATCATGGTGGTGATCCATGCATGCTATTACAAGCTTTCTGTATGAGCAATAAATGCGAAGCATATGTAGATATACACACGGGGACGTATCCTGTGTCAATCACGCGTTTTCACTTGTGTCGTGACGTTGCTTGCCGTTTGATGCGTGAACAGAACACAGAAAACAATGACTGTGCGAATATTAAAAGTCAACACGAACATAAATTTCAAGTGTCAAACGAGGCACAGGAAAATGCCTCTCGCGAGAGACTATCGTTAAAAACAACATTTAATGCCTGCTGTCAATCCGTGGAAGTACTTGCAAAACAAGCACAGCGGTGCAACACAGTGGCAATACAAAAGGGGAGCCTAAAATCATAAAAAATTAAACGAGTCACGCCGTCATGAATTGCGGAATCTACTGTCTATTCCGACATTGCAGCTCAGTTCTCTGAAAACAGACAAGAACGCCAAATACACTAACTGGTCATTAAATTTACCAGTCTATCTCAGTAGAAACGTCAGGGATCCTCTGTCTTGATACTTCGAGTTTCATACGAAACGAATGATAGCCACTTGCAGCAACCATTCTTTGTTTCCGTTTCCATCTGCAACTTTCTTCGGATGCTGTATTTTTTATCGCTCGCGTTTCTTAATTAAAATAAGTGACTATATATTTTTTTATAAGTATAGTTTTTTTTTAATTTTATATGCAGATACGTTCTGCGTGTAAAGGGACACACGGTGTGGCAATATACGTTGTAGTTACGTGTCCTTTGTTACAGGACGTTGCGGTGTTGAGAGTCCGGAGGTAAGTTGGAGAGTCCGGAGTAAGCCGGGAGTCTGTAGGTAAGTCAAGTAATCTACAGGTAAGCCACGGAGTCTGGGGGTAAACCGGGGAGTCCGGAATATATTCGAGTATTCAGAGGTAAGTCGGGCGTCCAGGGGTAAATCAGATCAGCCAGGGGTAAATCAGGGGGTGCAGTCGTAAGTCAGGAAGTTCAGGGGTAAGCCGTGGAGTCCAGTGGTAAGTAATGGAATCCAGTGAAAAGTCGGGGAATATGGAGGTAAGCCTGTGCATCCGGGGGTAAGTTGTGTAGTCCGAGGGTAAGCCGGAGAGTTCGAAGATCAAGAGGGTTGCATTTGTTCCGATCAGTTTCTTCGTCAATAGTTCTGCGCCTTCAAAAACACTTTATTTACACACAATTGTTTCTGTCCATTTCAAGAATACATATTTTCATGGTATACAAAACATTACTGATACTCATGATGAGGCTTCATCAGTGTATAAAAATTTCACAATCAGGCTGAACAAAAATGCATTCAGCATTCATTTAACTTATACATATTTGCTTTTCATTCAAAATTCAAAGGGAAACATTATCTAACTTTTTGCATCTAAATGTTCATGTATTATGCTTATGATATCTGTTTTCCTCTCTTCTTTACATTGTTGGTATTCAATCGAAATAAATTGACTGTGAAATTGTTATGCACTGATGAAGCTTCCTCATGAATATTGGTGATATTTTGTATATCCCGAAAATATATATTCTTGAGATAGGCAGAAACAATCGTTTGAAAATAAAAGTGTTTTAAGGAAATATGGAATGCTTCTCTGAATAACTAAAGTTTATATAATGTTAAATTCAGAGCTCTACTCGAACACTATTGAGCTACTACATAAACGTTTGTGTTAAAGAAATTTATATATATATATATATATATATATATATATATATATTTGAGCTGATTGGTGGAAAATTTTGTGATTACATTATGAGAGGTTATGTCTCCAGTATTGTCTGAATATATGTTTTTTTCAGATAGTACTCGAATCTGATGTTTTCATGAGGGACTTTTGTATGTGGTGTGGTAAAGGGCGCTAACGAAGGGACGGTTTAGATCCTTCTGATTTCCAAATTGTCTTGGAAACGATCGTACGCCATATTATTCGTTGGGTTTGAATTATTAGAACAATGTTCAAATTTTGTTAGACTCAACTCACTTTATATATATATATATATATATATATATATATAGAGAGAGAGAGAGAGAGAGAGAGAGAAGATAGATAGATAGATAGATAGATAGATAGATAGATAGATAGATAGATAGATAGATAGATAGATAGATAATTACAATATAAATTAAATTTATATAGATCAGAATGATTCACGCAGAGATCGAATTTCAACGATAAAATGCAAGCTTAATATTTAGCATTAAATAGAGCTTATAGATATATGCAATATTTATTATTTTATCATTTTATTATAATTTATAGCCAAAGCAAGCCCTCGGATTGACAATTGTTTCAAAAAGATCTGCATAAGTAAACAGTGGAGTGAATGATTAACAGGTTTCTGATTCTGTCATTTTCGGATCTTATTTCCCTCATGTGATGAACCTCCATTTTCTATGTTAGCATTTCTCTTCCATCATTCTCAAGAGAAGAATTTGTTTTTATCGTAAACTTCTTTAATTTATGGTTCACTATGCAAATTTTTTTAAACAATTGCAAATTTGATGACTTGCCTTTGGTATAAATTATTATAAAATGATATAATAATAAATCTTGAAATATATATATAGTAAGTTATGAAAATATATTTATGGCAATTAAGTTACACAGATCCTCCCGCGTTTCATCCTCGTAGGGAAGAGTCATGATGTTTTTTAGCCTGATAATTCCCTGCATGGATGAAACGCGGAAGCCTCTGTGTATTTTAATTGCCATAAATATATTTTCATAACTTACTACCTAGTTTTACTTCACGTATTGAGCACTGTTGAAGTAAATACTGAAAATCGATACATAAAAAATAATATCTATTTATAACATTTTATGTGGATACATAAAATAATATATATATATATATATATATATATATATATATATATATATATATATATATGGAAAATGAAAAAAGAAAAACCAAAATTATATGTTTATCAACGTGTCGTCTTTATTTCAAGAATTCCTCAAGATGATTGATTTGAAAGATAAATATTAAAGTACAATATTTGAACATATTTCGTGTGTTTGTGACGTAAAAAAGATTTTTTGAAACGGAACACAATCAAAAAAATGTGGTGCGATTATGACGTGAAATAAAAGTTTTTGCTCTTTTTTCGAACGAATCATAGCCGTTAGAATTCAAAATGTGTGATGCGTTTATGAAATGGAATGAATGTTTTTGTTGTTGTTTAATTTATTTTATATCGATGTTATGTACAAAGTTTTGTTGGGGATGTGGTGTAAAATAGTTAGCCTAAATCTAAATTCCAGTCTTATAAGTTTGCTGATTAAAAAGACAAATTGTAGAATTCGTTACGTTATTTAATAGTATGATTAATTCCGGGATGACGCCGGGTTTTATCGTGTAACTATTCAGATCAAGTTTTGAGGCGCTAAACCTCGAACGGCCCTTACAAGCTGTGCCTTTGTGTGATATAAACGGGAACAAAACTTATCCTATAACTAATAAGCATGACGATTACGTCATCGTCGGAATGTGTCCGGTTAGATACAAATAAATTGGGCAGACGGCGCGGTGGGGGGGGGGGCGGATTTTCAAGGCTTATTGATTTCATTTCTCTCTCTCTCCCCCCTCTCTCTCTCTCTCTCTCTCTCTCTCTCTCTCTTCATATATGTGCGTGTATATACAAGCGGTGTTACGCCGGTGCAATCGTTTAGATTCGGAAGTTGAACAAAGCATGCCAAGCCCACGATCCGCACTGGTAAATATTACACCACATATGCCAGAGGTCCGCGGAGAGGGAGTTTGTTGAAACGTTCAGAGAATCAACTAAGCTTACCATTATTAAGGTCAAAGGGACACAAATGAGAAACACCTGCCCTATCTTCAATCGATACAAAGATCATTGGAATAATTTATACACACACGCACACAAACACGCACACAAACACACACACACACAAACACACACACACACAAACACACACACACAAACACACACACACACAAACAAAAATAATTATATGTAAATACATTAAATATTTAGGTGATGAACATCCTATATATTTCCAGACAAGGCGTCATAGCCTAGGGGTAAAAATACCTCCTATAAAGTTAAGGGCGACTAATAATGTAATTTTCTGCATCTTTATCACTTAGGAAGTGAAACAATTGATAAAGTAGTATAACAAAAGCAACACACGCTGCAATCACCAATAAAAACAATTACATAAAAATACTAACACACATTTTATATATATATATATATATATATATATATATATATATATATATATATATATATATATATATATATATATATATATATATATATATATGTATAAAGAGAGAGAGAGAGAGAGAGAGAGAGAGAGAGAGAGAAAGAAATATTTTTTTATTTTTTTTATTTTTCTATTTATTTTTTAAAATCTTCTCCGGTTTAAATCTCAACTGTTACTTTTCACCCCTCGCCTTTTTTCAAACCTTATTAAACCTTCCTTACATTGAATTTAAACAAACATACATAACACTCTAAGCAAATAACGCGTCCAAACGAGAGTTACACGTGACTTCACATTTCCGAAACAGATAACAACAGAAGCTGAAGAGAGCCGGATGGCTAAGTCCTTCTGTGCTGGAAACCGACGGTACGAATGTTGTACTAATTTTTCTGTACCAAAATATATATATATATATATATATATATATATATATATATATATATATATATATATATATATATATATATAGTAAGCAATGAAAATATATATGTCAATCAAGCTACACAGAGGCTCCCGTGTTTCATCCCCGGGGGGGAATCGTCAGGCTAAATTTAGCCTGACGATTCCCCCCGGGGATGAAACACGGGAGCTTCTGTGTAGCTTGATTGCCATATATATTTTCATTGCTTACTACCTAGCTCTACTTACGTATCGAGCACTGTTGAAGTAAATACTGAAAACTGATACATAAAAAATTATATCCCCTTATAATATTTTATGTGGATACATGAAGTAAATATATATATATATATATATATATATATATATATATATATATATATATATATATATATTGTTGGATATAAGAGACAACTCATGTCTAGATATTCTTTGGTAGATCCTTTCAATAGTCCGAATCAGGATTTTAGTTTCGGGGTGGGGGGATTGGCTGATGAATTTGCCATAGTTTAGATTTTTCTCCCAAGTACTTTCAGACCCATCCGGGTCCATCTTCAAGGGAATGAGATTAATCAGGGACAGACCATGTGTTAGTATTATAGAAGGTTTTGGTGGGAATTATATGATAAGTACGAAACTATAGTTAGAACTATAGACATTTTAGTATATTATTACTGATATTAAAGTTAATTCTATTAATTAGTTTTTTTTGGGGTTTTATATATAGGGCTTCTAATATATGGAGTTTTTTGTTTGTTAGTACTATATTCTAGGAGTTTGGTATTTTCTACTAAGAGTTTTCTGAATTCCGATCGGAGGCAGGAATGGGCGTTAGTTAAGTGTTGGGCTATGGCGCTAGTATCAGACAAATGCATCGTCAATCTTCTCGACAAAGTTGTGGTAGTCAAACCTATGTATATGTGTTTTCTTGGTTGTCGGAGACAGTCTCCCAAAGGACATTTAAACTCATAAACTCAGACTATTGAAAGGATCTACCAAAGGATATCTAGACATGGGTTGTCTCTTATATTCAACAATACTTGCTTGCAAGAGAAGATGCTGCATATATATATATATATATATATATATATATATATATATATATATATATATATATAGTTAGTTAGTTAGTTGAGATCAATATAAGTTGAGCATTGTTCCAAGAATTCAAAACCAACTATTATTAGGCGCACGATCGTTTCAAAGACTTTTGGAAATATTTTATTGTTCATTTTTTTTTCAGTATACCAAAACCTCCTTTCGTCAGCGCCTTTTATAATATTACATACAGAAGTCTCTTGAGAAAAACATTAGATTTCAGTACCAAAACCAACACAAGTGAAAGGGCGTTCGAAGCGAAATAAGGACAGCGAATTGAATAATTAATCAAAACGTTTAAAACATTCAAAGCATCCACCCTTAAATAATAATTATTAAAATTAATGATTGTTAAAAGAAAAGTTGGTATCGAGATATATATATATATATATATATATATATATATATATATATATATATATATATATATATATATATATATATATATAAAATTCTAGTGATACAAAATTTTATTAAGGCAAGGAATATAGACGTTTGTAACATTTTGGGGAATTAAATGAAATTGAAAAGTGTCAGAACGAGAGGAACGAAAACATAATCAATACATAAATCTACTAAGCCGGCTTTCGTCCACACTCATCAGAGTAAATACGTGGAAATAATTCATGCACTACGATTAAAAACTTAAAATAGTGAATTTAAGACCAGTGACATGTTTGGGAGAGAAAAAACAATAACTTGGAGGAGGGTCACAAGTGGATCACATTAAGTCCTAGAAGCCACACCCTTTGTTTACAAAGGGAGGGTTTTAATTACTTAATATATATTGCTTCCAGGATTTTAAGGTGTAATAACGAATGTGATCTACTTTTGACAGAAAAACTGTCACTAGTGTAAGCCGATGCACATTCGGCGCTATTTATAAGATGGTGAGCAATAGCTTACCCGGATGTGTTGACTAAATTATTTAAATTATTTAGTCGGCTATGGCATATTGCAGGGAGATGTGTGGTTTTATTCTGGATTCAAGAATTGCACTGTACGTCCTACGCATATGGCATCGCACCGACATTTAAATAATAAATAATATTACTGATATGTTAGGGTGGGAGAACATCCTTGTATACTGATTTTAACAAAGGTTGAGCAGAAAAAAAAACGATTCTAGGGTTCGAAGCCTGATAACAACGACGTACAGCTACAGAAATTTGGTTAGCAAATTGTATGCTAATATTACCTAACCATGGTAATCTGAGGTACGTCGGACATTTTGGAGGACCAAAAAGTTTAGGCTTATGAAAGTGGGCGATCTAGGTAACGATATTAGAATTAACAATATCGAGAGGGTAACCATTTTCGGTGAAGACCCCTTTGATAACTTGAATCTCTGAATCAATCAGGGATTCAGAGCAAATCTTTAAGACGCGATGAACCAAACATTTAATCAGATTTATTTTTCTTTGTTTGGGACAAAAAGAGTCCCAGTGACAATATAAACCTAGTAAATGTAGGTTTGCGATAAACAGATGTAAGAAACAATGAATCAGATTTATGCACTAGTACATCCAGAAAAGGAAGGGTGGAGTTGTGTTCCCTCTCACAAGTGAGCTGTAAGGCTGGGTGTAATTGATTGAATGCATTAAGGAATAATATGGAATCTGACTCATTGTTAAACATGCAAAATGTATCGTCAACGTATCAGAAGGAAGTAAGTGGTGTATTGATACGGGCCAAAAGATTATGCTCATGAAACCTACGAAGATATTGTCCAACGCAGCAGTAAGTGGTGACCCTATAGAAATGCCGTCGATTTGCTGATACAGGACATTATGAAAACTGAATTCGACAAACATGATAGCAAACCACATCAGTTCTACGAAGACCTCCTCGGAGATAATGGGGCCAACTGAGAAACCACGATATAGTACATATGCACAAATATCGATGATTTCTTGTATAGGAACGAATGTAAATAAACTGCTTATTTCAAAAGAACACATATACTTATTTTCAACAGAAAAAATGGGAGTTTCGTATGTATTCAGCAAAAGTTAATGAATCTTTAATACAGTTGGCCGAATATACTTCAAGAACAGGTTGAAGCAATTCAGCCAACCATTTAGCTAACTTGTGCTGAAACGAACCGAACCGACCATAGCGAAAATCGGTCTTACAGGTATTTTGTTCTTATGTGTTTTTGGTAACCCATAAAGACGTGGTCTTATAGACCCTATTGGTCGGATAATATCGTATATTTTCCCAGGAAATATATATATATATATATATATATATATATATATATATATATATATATATATATATATATATATATATATATATATATATATATATATGAAGATAAAATGCACGATATATCATAAAATGAAATACCGTGAAAGACAGTACGTGTGAAAAAGACAAACGGAAAAATAATTAAATACAGGAATAAATTATCACGAAGCGAGAGAATTTACCGGTTTCGTTCGGATCAACGAACGTCTTCAGAAAAAGTGAAAGAGTTTAAACTTATTCGATAACGGTGAAAAAATTAGGAGAGAGAAGAACGCAGAACGGGGTGTTATGGGTACGTGTTTAACTATTTAAAAAAAGAAAGAATAATGAAACGCAGAGACGTTATAATAAGAAAAGGGGTGGGAAAAAATATATGTATAAAGTTAAGTATGTGTAGATGTTTATATATTTGTATATACAGTATTCACTCCTAAACTAATTAACCGATCATTATGAATTTTAGAACACATTTGTTAGGCGTAAGGACATGTCAACAAATATCAGGCGAATCGTTCTCAATCCTTTTATAGTACTGTTCTATCATCCAATTGAAAGTCTCGCTAACCCTTATTTTCGAGTGGCTTTTGGCCTAGGTAAATAGTGAACCATTTGTGTAAAAATTAAACATAATTTCTTTTTCTGGGAGAAAAATCTTGATTCACTAAAATTGTACGGTCTTGTCCTAAGAATGATATCGCTATGCAAAGCTACAAACGCACAAGGTGTACTTGTCTCTTTTCATGGAAGTCGCTTCAGACAAGGCGTGAAGCCACTTGATTTAAGGAGCAAACAAGAACGAAAGACGATTAATGCAAAGACAATACATTCCTATTGACCTTAGTTTTTTAAATACCAAGGCTATAGGTATGGGGAAAACAGTCAGCAGGAAGAGAATTCCATAAGGATGCAGTTCTTGGAAAAGAAGCTTCTGGAATAGGAAGATGTATTATAACGAGGTACCTGGACACCGAATTGATGAAGACTACTAGACCAACAAGTTAAACGCGCTGGGACAAAGGAGGCAGGGAATAGATCAGACAATTCTGAAGAACACATGTCATAATAATATTTATAGAAAAGACTGAGACTAGCAACATCACGTTTGTGAGAGAGGGGGTGCAGAGAAGAAAAAGGGTGGAGCCAATCAAATTACAGATACGTTTCTGCACTTTATCAAGAATCCTCAAATGGGACAGAGATTCACCAGCCCAAATATGACAACAGTACTCCATACATAGTCTGATTGTAGATTTGTAGAGATAGAGAATAGCCTCATGTGTGAGAAAGTGTTTGGAGCGATAAGGAGAACCAACTTTACGAAAAGCAGAAAGAGAAATGGATCTCATATATGAACTCCAAGAAAGATTTGATAAGAAAAAAACAAGAAGTTGATTTCTCTGCAATTGAAACACACAAGCTGGGCCTTTATCAGGATTAAATGAAACAGGCCATGTTGTACCTCAATCCAGAACCGATCCCCGGTCAACTTCTACACCAGCTGCATTTTTCAAATGATCCCAGGGAGATGGGCGAGAAGAAAAATCAGAATAAAGAGTGGTATTATCAGCATAAACGTTAATCTTCCGAATAATATTCTCTGGAAGATCATTGATATAGAGAAGAAACAATGTTGGGCCTAGGATTGAGCCCTAGGAAACACCAGCATTGATAGGGAAAGAGAATGAGGAGACAACATCGAGGGTTACTCGCAAACTTCGATCAGAAAGAAAAGACCTTATAATGCCAAAAACATTACCACTAATACCATCAGCCTGAAGTTTTTGTAGATAATCAGCGTGTCATACTCTGCGGAGCGCCTTAGAAATGTGAAGCGCAATGGCTTTACCCTCACCTGAATTATCACTAAACCGATAAATCCACTCAGTTATAACAGTTAAAAGATCAGCAGTTGAAAGAAAACTACGAACGCCACACTTAACATCATTAAAGAGGCCTAAACTTTCCAGAAAATGAACAAGCTGCCGTTGACCAATCTTTCAAAACCCTTTTATTTTATTTCCCTCACCATCCCTCTTCATCTCTCTTACTTTCTCACTCTCCCTCTCTCCCTCCTCTCTCTCTTTCTCTCTCTCTCTCTCTCTCTGTCTCTCTCTCATTATATCTAACATATAAGGTTATCTTGTGAGATTTCCAAAGTCTGATCCAAATAGCCTTTAAGCTGACATACCAAAGGTTGCTTTTATTGAGATAATTTTCATTTGTTATTGTTGTATCGTGTTATTGGCACTATAAAAACGCACTTCGCTACAGCTTATTAGAAAATTATGTCATCTCGCCGGCACAATCGAAAACATATTTCAATTATGACCCAAAAAATCAAAATCAGCCAAGGGGAATAACTAATACTTTTTATCAAAAAATATAAAAAGTGTAGCCTCTCCTTACAGCTAAAATTGTATTTTTCTGTATAAGTTTAAAAAATGTACAAACAAATAAAAATTAAACACTAAGTATATATATATATATATATATATATATATATATATATATATATATATATATATATATATATATATATATATATATAATAATTTTAAATATTTCTTTCATCCTTACGGGAATCGTCAGTGTAGAGAAGTATTCACACTGGACTTGAACCCGGAACACGAGTTATATTTCAATTCCAACGTATTAGCCCACACGGCCGTTGTCAACAACTCGATAAATCAGCGAGAGATTAATCCCACTTAAAAGGTAACTGTCGTAAAGTGTTCGACTTTTGAAAGGAATATTGCATTGACACCACGATTACGGCTGTTAATACTACTCGCTACAGTGCCCAGCCTAGTTTGGGGGCAACAAATAATTAATCATAAATTATATTTCAAACTCAAATATATATATATATATATATATATATATATATATATATATATATATATATAGTTATTCATAAAGAGCTGTTCCGTCGTTTCATGACTCATCTGTGTGACTAGACGTTGCAAGCGTTTCAAGGCAGAGACGCCAGACCACTTTCGAACCGTGAGTCGGATGTCTTACAATATAAGCTAATTAACCAACTATTTACTGCGTGGAAATTGTTCACCTTTCTTTTTCATTTGTTTACAAATTTGACCATACTGATAACGAAGAACACTCGATTCTTTTTACGGGAGAGTATTTCATTACGTTAAGTGGAAACCATTATTTGCCCCCTCAAGTTTCCATGAATTATTCTAAATGGAAAAGAAATGTATATAGCGGCCATATTCATTCTAGCTTGATTCATTCTTATTTCTTGAGTGAGATCGTTTAACGATTTTAGTTCTATTCAATGGCGTTTGATTCAATTGGCGACAAACCTGTTTCGTTTTGTTATTACGACGAGAAAAAGAGGAAGAAGAGAAATATGCAAAAAATAGAAGAAAAGATAAAGAAGAAGAAAAAAAGAAAAAAGGAGAAAAAGAAGAATAAGAACAAACAGAATAAAAATGAGCCAAAAATAGAAAAAAAAGAAGCAGAAAAACAGAGAAAAAAAAGAATGAGAAGAAGAAGAAGAAGAAGACGAAAACGAAGAAATCAATACAAGAACACGTATGCTATAAAACTAATTGATAAATATAAAGATCGATAATTTATAGGTGAGTCCCATACTTCAGAATTAAAGGTCACAGGAAATATGGCACGTCTGCTTCTCAAGATAGCGCCGATTTTCGCGATCAAAAACAAAAATGACTGCATCATCAGACAATCGCTTTCAAAGAATTAAAACTAGTTTCACAAGAATAATTTTATTTTGTTTAAATAAATTAAATCGTGATTATTTGAATTTCATAATTCATAGAAAGAAAAGAATGGGAAAAAATGGACACTTTTTGGAGAGGAAAGCAAAAACATCTTGGCTAATAGGTTATGCATTGGCAAAGTTCAAAGTGTATCTTTTAGATGATTGCTAAATATAACTCATTGAAAGAAGCCGCCCTGAGCCTCCACTATGGAGCACGTTGCTTTCATTGTATCCTTCAGGAGATGCTGAAACACCAGTTTGAACATGGAAATCGGCTCGTACTTGGTGTTGCATACAGTACAGTTGATATCTTTCTATACTGCGCTTCACACATAATAGTCCATGGGGGTTACAATCAAGCGAGTTGGAGGGCGGTATGGGGCCAGATGTTGGACTGGTAAAGTCGTCGAAGTTCTCAGACAGACACTTCTGGGGGTACACGGAGCTATGTCCTGCTGTATGCATGAACTGGCTACTCTGGTACCCCCTCTACGTAAATTCACTAGACCAACTCGACAATCAGCTAAATCCCATTCATTCACTGTGGAAATCTCCAGATGCCGGAGAACTTTCTACTCAAATAGCTTCTTTCCTCGTGCTGCTGGCCTCTGGAACTCCCTCTCTGCCCCCTGTTTCCCCGACGGTACTGACATTCAGAAATTTAAAACTAATGTAAACAGACATCTCGCTGCGCAGCTCCCAATTTAGGTTGCCCTCCTCCCCCAAACCTTCTCTCTTTTTTCTCACTAGAACCTTACGTCTACAGTGGCGGCCTGCATGTTTGGGGTGAACTATGTTTTTAAAAATGGCTTTTCCGCAAGCACCTTCTCCAACCAGTGCTTGACAACAGTGGACAGCAACTCAGTATAGCCATTTGAATTGAGTCTTACTCCCTTTAGGGAGATGCGGGCGGTAGAAGTGGCTTTCGCTGGAAACGACCAAAGCTCATCACAGTTTAGAAAGAACGTGATCTACATGATGCACGGGATTTCATGCATCAAAAGCTATAATACATCTCTCATCAGCATCTATGATAAACCTCAGACTTGGATCTAATTCCTTAAGCAAACATCTGGCAAAACCCGCACTGAAACAATGCAATATATGGCGCCACTGCGATTCCGGTTAAAGTAACTTACTACATTTCATTTATATTTTCCGTTTTATTTCCTTCTTCTTCTCTTTTTCCCATTTTAAAGTTGCTTCGCGCGCATTTTATCATTCTTTCGTTTTTTTTAAATAGTTATACACGTGCTAATAACATCTCGTAATGTGTTCTTATTTTTTTCTGTTTTTACCGTTATCGAATAAATTTAAAATCTTCACTTTTATTTTGTTGATCCGAACGAAATCGGTAAAATCTCTCGTTTCTGGATGATTTTTTTCCTGTATATAATTTGTTTGTTTTTTTTCGTTTGTTTTTTTCACACACACACACACACACACACACACACACACACACACACACACACACACACTGGACTTCTCCTAACCATTAGTATCAGACAGAAGAATGGTTAGCGAGTGCACAACCATGCCCTCACTATTACACTTCAGGCACCCTTATAGGAGGTATTCATTGTCTTTCGCGACTGAACGGAGGTCATCACATATTTACATAAATAGACAATAAATTTCTGTACAAGGATAAATAATATTTGTGATTACAAAGTATAAATTATGTGTAAATTATTGTATTCTACAGAGTTATACCATATATATATATATATATATATATATATATATATATATATATATATATATATATATATATATATATATATATATATGTATATATATATATATATATATATATATAGGGCGTTACGGAGCCCTCCAAAAAGAAGCGCGCTTCAGGAGCACGCTCCTTTTTGCTGGAGCGAAGGAGAGGAAGGTTCATTTTATATTCAGCGGGAGTGGAGCGGGGGCAACTCCATTTGGAACTAAAGAGCGGTGATTTTATCGCTCCGCACTTCTCGCTCCAAAATTATTTGATTTTTTTTTCTTTTAAACATTAGTTTTTTATTCAGCAATAAAAAGGAAAAGAAAAGAAAGTCTCAGAGTTTACTCTGAGTTATTTTCTAAAATTATATCTGGTAAATTTATATGAGATAGGGTGAGAGAGAGAGGGGGAGGGAGAGACTGGGAAAAAGGGGGAGAACATTTGAAGTCTCAGATTTTTACATCTATGTGTTAAATTTTTGATGGGACAGTTTTCTTAAGGCAGAAGACAGACAATTTCGCACCAAATGCCTTTGAAGTTATTTTCTTATAGATTTGAACTTTTTTGTATTTATGACAAGGATGTGATTGAATAAATAAGCCAATTTTTCTTTTAATTCGTGTTTTTATATAAAGACTTTTAGGTTCAATTATACTATAGGGACCGTTGGATTTTCTCGTCCATTTCGCTCGGTATTCACCCAAATGTTCGATAAAATCGATTTTTGGGGTGAAATGGTACATTTTGTCCTAACAAAAAATTCTAATTTATTTTTTAGCATATATCAAATTGAACTTTTATGCCACATTTTTACCCGTCGTCTTTTCGGCGACATTTTTTGTTATTCTTAAATTCACGACTAGTATGTTTTAACCTTTTCATGTTTGCTTTTAAATTCGTTAAATTCCGTTAAAACTTGCTTTTGTAAATAGAATGTTCAAAGCTTTTTTTTGTGTATGTAATAAAATGTTAAAGCAGTAAAAATATCTTTAGTCCAAGGAAAAAATATATTTAGTCCAAGGAAAAAATATATTTAGTCCAAGGAAAAAAACAATAAAAACTAACATGGCCGCCAGCGATTAAAACCTGGAATTAAAGTTACATTCTCAACATTTTAAAAAGTAAATGAGAATTTTATTTTAGGACCAAAAATACAATTAAGACCAGCAATCAGTTTCATCCTAAATTTGGGCGAATACCAATCAGGATGAGCGGTAGAAAACAGCGGTCCCTATTCTACAAGCAAACCAATGTTTAAACTTAATTAAATTAAAGAAAATATCTTAAATTTCAATTTACAAAAAGCAAATAATTAGACTTTCTGACTAATTTGTTGTTCTTTTAGAACCGAAACTAGATTAGATATCTTTCATTATCTTAAAAAATCTATTATCGAATATTAAAATTGTAAACAGTTTGCTTTTGTTAGAGATTTCAAATATAGACGTTTCACCTTTTTTTTCAAATTTTTAATTTTAATAAACGTTTTCTGCCGACCTAGGAAAACTTGCTCCAGTTAATTTTTTTTTTTTTGGGGGGGGGTGACCCGATATTTTTTCAACTCCCAAGATCTAGGCCAGATATTTTGTATTAAATTTTAAGACATTAAATGGATCTCTGAATTGTTTATTGACAATTTATTGATATTTGGGGGCAACTTATGAAAAATATTTTTTTTTTATTCAATCTTTAAAAAATAAACTTCATTGGGTTTTTTTCGCCCCAAATTGTACTATAGAAAAAAATGGATAAATCGATTTGTTTGAAAGTACTTGCGCGTTTCTCTGTTATTAATAATAATATACATTATACAATATAGTTACGTTCGTAAAACAAACAAATATTAAACAACAACACGACGAGTAATGTTGCCCTGGCTGTCTCTCCTCTTCCAGAGAAATGTTTTCTTTAAAAAGAAAATAATCACTAATAATGTTTTAAAGTAAAACTTTATTTACTTAAAACAAATCTAAATTCCCTTCCAAAATAAATATCGGGTCAAATTTTCCTTTCCTGAAAAAATAGGTTGTTAATGTAATGAAAATTAAAATTGTTTTAAAATACTTCAGGGATTTTTCTATTTCTATTTCTCGCTCAGGAAACGAAAATTAACATATGATCCTATGCTTCATCCGACATGTTCTCCTATAACTATCTTACGGTCTTACACTTAAAGTGACATCCCAACCTCTATCGATGAGATCTTTTGACGCCCACCTCTATCCTTCGACCATTCATTGGCAGAATAGAACGTTTATGAAAGAAGGTACATTTTCATTATGGAGCGCTGAAAAAGAGCCGCTCCTTTTTTATAGGAGTTGGAGCAGGAGCGGCTCTTTTTTAAAACTGGGGAGCGTGAGAGGAGCCAGCTCGAATTTTGGGCGTTGGAGCATGAGCGGGAGCAGCTCCAAAAGTAGTGAAGCGCGTAAAGCCCTGTATATATATATATATATATATATATATATATATATATATATATATATATATATATATATATATATATATATATATATATTATTTTACGTATATCTATTAGGTAAATGAAAACTGAATTGTTTCTACATTTGATTATTGGGGAAGTGGTCATTTGATACGTACCATGGGATAGCCATGAATTTTAAAACTGTTGTGTTTTTAAATCTCCGAAACAGTTACATGGTAAACAGCTGATGATCCCCTTTTAATATTTCACAATTCAAGTTAAGGTTCCCTTTTTTCCTCCTTTTTTATTTCACTTTTATATATTTTTTGTATTTATAAATTTTAACAGTGGAAGTCGGCTTATGCAAGTGCTAAGTCTGCAATATTTTAGATTTAGTTAGTATCCCTGGGAATTTAAACTGCATTTTTTTTCTTTGCTTAAAATGACTCATATATATATATATATATATATATATATATATATATATATATATATATATATATATATATATATATATATATTTATAAATAATTATTTTCAAATTAACCCATATACACATATGGATGAACATATAGTGAGGTCGTTAAGTACGTACCCATTAGCTTAGTAAATAGACTGAGAGACGGACAAACAGGTTGACATAACCGGAATATATATATATATATATATATATATATATATATATATATATATATATATATATATATATATATATATATATATATCCGATCGTGGTTTATACGAGACCCTCCATTTTCTCAGCACAGTGACAACAAAGCTGAAGATAGCCGGGAGGTTAACGCCTTCTGAGCTTGAAACCAATGGTACTGATGTTGTACTGATTTTCTGTACCGAATAATATATCTAATATATAAAGTAGAGACGTTTTTTCCCCCTGTACCTTCTCGGAGTATAGGAAAATAATCACATGCATCACAGGCTACTAAACTCACCACTATACTACACTTATTCACTCGAGCGTGTTTTAGTAAATTTGTTATTATTTTTTCTACATAACACTAAATATTACATTTGGCCCACCATCCACGTCTCTCCGAAAAACCAACTCCATATAGGTGGTAGCAAAAACTTTTCTCCCTAACAATTCTGTACTGTCACTCTACTCATCGACACCGGGAACTAATAAGCACAGTTTAATTTTCACAAAACACCGGTTCTTTATTTATTATTTGCCTGGTATTAATTTAACACGCATGCCAATAATCAAGCTTAGGTTAATTGGCCTATTTTCACATGTATATGTAACCCGAAACAGTAGCGCAATCGGTAATAAAGTAGGTTTCATGATCGTCAGTTTTAGCGTTCGATCCCATTCTACTCTACCACTTTTTTCTTTTTCTTTAAATTTAAAACATTCACCAACACGGTAGACGGGGAAGAAAAAAACAATAGGCCGTTGCTTTTTTATTCGACGTCATGCAATAGGTAGTACTTTCTCCCGTGCAGCGCCGGGCGACGGGTTCCGCTAGTATATATATATATATATATATATATATATATATATATATATATAATGTCAGACTATTTACTAAGCCAATGTCTACGTACTTATCGACCTACCTATATGTTCATACATTTAGCTGCCTTTTTCAGGGCCAGATGTTTTATCCGAACACCCAATTATCCTGGAAAAGAAACAGCTCACCCATCTCGTTAAGCGGTGTCCAACTGTAATTATATGCCTTCGATAGCAGTTAACAACCATCGAGTTGATCTGCTTTTCTTCTTTATTTTTTAGGTTTGTATTTAATTTTCTTTTGTTGGTTTGTCGGCGGTCGATTTGACCCTTTCTGCGCGATATACAGAAAGGGGGGGCATGGAAGAAGGGGAGGGGGAGAGGGAAGGACAACTTCTAGAAATGGACAGCTGATAAAGCTGAGCAACACTCCGAGGAAGTCCGGGGAACAGAGAGAAATGAAGAGAGCCGGTTGCCTGGCCATCTGTGTACCCCCCCCCCATCGGTCAGTCAGACCACGGGGTAGGTGAAGGTAAAGGATAATTCCATTCGTTTCGCGTAAGTCAGTAAGTATACGTAAGTATATGCTTCCTTATGTATATGCGCTGGGTCGGACAAATACACACGTAGACGCGTATACACACGCACACATACAAACAGGCAGATGAACAAATGTATTTATAGAAAGTAATGTACACAGAAACGTTTATGTTTCATTTACGAGGGAAATCATCGGGCTAATTGCGTAGATGTATCATTTTCAATTGCTTTTATATCCAAGTCGTGTATACTCTAGTAACCTAAACTGTCAGATTCTTTGGTTTTATTACCTACTCCCAGATAATTTATTTTCATCAACCAATAGGTATCAAGCATGGCCATCCCTACTACAGGCCAGGCAATCGTGCAACTGGGGTCTTTTACTGGGGGCCATGTGAATTTTCTTAAATATTCGATATAGAAGTTGCAAACTATATCATCAACTGGTGCAGATCCTTTTTTTCTTTTTAACCACAATATACAAGTAATGATCTTTTGACATAAGTACAAAATCTCTAAAAAAAATCCAACATTGAAATAAAAATTCTTCATTGAAATATGCATTTGCCTTTGTTTATTCAAAACTACCTGTCTCTTCATTTATAGGAATTTGTCAATTGTAAAATTTATTAATTAGCTCATTGTGGTTCTTATTATTTGGTATGTAAAACACATAAAACATCAAACTAATCTCACAGAGGAATTTTACCTTTGTTTGCAACTTCTATATCGAATATTTAAGAAAATTCACATGGCCCCCAGTAAAAGACCCCAGTTGCACGATTGCCTGGCCTGTAGTAGGGATGGCCATGATTACAAACAATATTTGTTTATTTATTTGAAAATATAAACACTGTTGTTACAACAGCATTCATCCTAGTCGGATTGAAGCGGCTTTTTTCCTGACCTACATTATGTTCCCGAACCATGGCAGTCCTGAGCAAGGTTGCATTAGATGGTTAACCAATCTTTGAGTTTTTACTATGCTGCCTTCGTCAAAATGATAATTATTATCTTGCCTAGACAGCCAGTTTACTCAGAATCACACGGAGATAAAGGAAGCAACAAAAACAAACGAATTCCATTCAAGAAAAAAAACCTTTATTCCATGTAAAACAGGTAAAAAATCTGAAATAAAAATAAACAAAAAGGTAACTCACTACGACGAAGAAGAAGAAACAAGTATTCATAGATAAACGAAAGGAGAAAAGGAGAAGCAAGTGAATACAATAGGATAGATGACTTAATTTAACTGCTAGGGGGGAAGCGAGGCGAAGATGGGCTCGCCATACTAGGGAGGTAGAAATATCAGGGGACGACGTCGTAGGAAACCTGAGCGACGCCGAGAATGAGTTGTAACATTGTTACGACGGGGAGACATTGTTAATGAAAACATGAGAGGCGTAATAAAGAGAATCGTGATTCCACCATCAAAGACTGACCGCTCATATTTTTGTGTTTTTAAGGTTACAAGTTAGAAAAATTACAAGTATTACTTTTTGTAATAAACACATACAGTAAATATGATTTTGGATTGAATCTTATACTGAGACGAAGTCAGTTTGAAGATGTTTTGTTTACATCTGAAAACGTGTCATGTTTGAGTGATGTTACATGCGGTGTCAAGCTAAACTCATTCTTTTCAACTGCTAAAATAATTGAAGTGCTGAAAATACATTTGGCCTGATGTGAATATCAGTTTCAAACCCTGTTCGCATGAAGCATTTAAACTAAAATAACCTCCCTCACTTCACAGCCAGTGGACATGGGTAGAAAATTGATATCGTTCCATTTTTCTGGGTCAATTTCTTTGAAAAATATTGTTTTTCCGACAGTAAAACCTCTTCTAAAACGCACATGCAGTATTTTTTTTTTTTTTTTTTTTTTTTTAAACAATTTTTTTTTTTTAATTTTATCCTTAGAATTTGTAAAGTATTTTGATTTTATTGAATGTTTTTCTCTTATTAAAATCTTATCTGTCATCAAACTGGGTATACGAGTGAAAACCGGTATTATTTCAAAGAGTACTTGATATTGCATCAAATATTAAAGGAAGATGTTTTAATTAATAAAATTATAAAAATAGCCAATGAAAACAGGTTCGTATTAGTAACTTGCCTCCTAAGATCTTCTTTCAAATCCCATTCGAGTGTTGTTGGAATTTCAGAATTTTAAAATTGAACATGACAGCAAAATTCAATGAAATATTTACAAGATTCATAAAAGATTTGGAGAATAAAGAAATTCCTTTGAAATAAACTCCAAACTTCAAAGATGACTGAGCATAACTCGATATCTTAAAGAAGCCATATGTGTAACAATCCATTCTTTCAATTAACATTGATTAGCGGAGTATCATCCGTATCAAAATTATACATTCAATGAAATGCTTACAGTGGTTTATGAAATCGCATTAAATATGTTTTTTTCTTGCAGACAACCTGACTACATATTAAATAGCATATTTAATGAAGTCCTTACAATGTTCCTAAAAGATTCAAAGAATAAGCAGATTCCTTTTGATTACTCAATGAAGTGTTTCTTGGCCTTTTGGTTATTCACCGGCCTAAATAACTTCTTGGCCTTTTAGTCAAGATCAAAGTGTAGTATCTGTTCCGATGGATACTGCACCCCATAGACTGGTATTGTCTTGGCCTTCGGGGCTTGATTTACGCCGGTCTATGGGTCTGTCCTGTGCAGTTCTAAGAGGTCCACCCTCCCAGGCTTCGCCTCCCCTCTTTGGGGAGGAGTAAGTTTATTGCTTACTGCTTGAGGCGCCCCTACCGGGGAATGCCGACGGGGCTGTCCAGGCAATTTTTAAACCCCACTTTCCCGACCCGACTTTGGGTCACATCTTACTTGTGGGAGTAAGATAAAAACTGGCCTTGTGCCTAACTCCTGGAGAGGAGTAAATCAATACTCAATGAAATCTGTCCACATGAAATGTAAAATTGCCTCCAAAACTTTTAATGGGAAATTTGATGAAGCTGAACTCGAGATGTTAAAGGAGCCATCCTTATAGTCATCTCCGTGCGGACAGGACTATAGAGTAGATGCTGACCAACCTTTGAATCCGAAATACGTGGAGAATTAAAATCACCTCGAAAACGTGTAAATTGACAGGGGGTTTAGCATAATGACTAAAGATGTTAAAAGAATCCTTCACATCACGATCAGGACAAACAGGAATATCAAGTAGAAATTAGCCAAAATCTTAGAATCTAAGAATTAACATGTTTGCGTTTATGCCATGGCCATCCCTACTACAGGCCAGGCAATCGTGCAACTGGGGTCTTTTACTGGGGGCCATGTGAATTTTCTTAAATATTCGATATAGAAGTTGCAAACAAAGGTAAAATTCCTCTGTGAGATTAGTTTGATGTTTTTATGTGTTTTACATACCAAATAATAAGAACCACAATGAGCTAATTGATAAATTTGACAATTGACAAATTCCTATAAATTAAGAGAGGTAATTTTGAATAAACAAAGGCAAATGCATATTTCAATGAAGAATTTTTATTTCAATGTTGGATTTTTTTTTTTAGAGATTTTGTACTTATATCAAAAGATCATTATTTGTATATTGTGGTTAAAAAGAAAAAAAGGATCCGCACCAGTTGATGATATAGTTTGCAACTTCTATATCGAATATTTAAGAAAATTCACATGGCCCCCAGTAAAAGACCCCAGTTGCACGATTGCCTGGCCTGTAGTAGGGATGGCCATGGTATCAAGCCTTTTGTTTGAAAGGGGTCTATTATTATGCTAAACTAAGTCAATGAACGTTTGTTTCCCATAGTTTTTGTTTTCCTATATACTTTAATACATGCTAAAATATACTTTAGTTTTGAGATTATGTTATGCTTGAAATGTTTTGTTCTAATTGTTCTTATTAGTCGTAATTTATTATGAACTGAACAACTCACCAATCTCCCTCCCTCCACCCCCTCTCCCCTCTCTCTCTCTCTCTCTCTCTCTCTCTCTCTCCATCTCTCTCAGACAATCTATGTATTTGTCTCACCCCTCTCAGTGTATGTTGATTTAATGACTCTCTAATCTTTTTAATGACTCTCTTTCATCAGCTTTGCCATCTAATTTACGTACATATGTCTGTATAGACTGTAAACACGTATGTAATTAAGATGGTAGAATAATAAGCCTCTTTACTCTTATATAAGGATAATAAACAGTAAGAATACTTCTATATAATAATAATAATAATAAGAAGAAGAAGAAGAAGAAGAAGAACAACAACAACAACAACAACAAGAAGAATCTCTATAATAAACATCATTATGTATTTATTTTTATATAAATATAAATCAGTCCCATCACACAAAAGTTAGCGAGTAAAAACCGTGCCTTATTCTAGCTCCAGCGTGAAACCATTTTAACTAGTTAAGGGGAGGAGAAAGCAAACGGTAAGTCTGACAACTCCCTCCGCCAGAAATGAATTCGGAAAGAAATAAAAATTCAACGATGGTTATGTTTTTCTTTGGGTCATCAGAAATGATAATAATTTATATGAAAAATTAAATTACTGACACCTAATTCTATGATTTTATATAATATAGCGAAGCATGATTTTTTTGCCATTTTCGGCCGAATGTACACTAGTATATATATATATATATATATATATATATATATATATATATATATATATATATATATATATATATATATATATCATTTAATGAATATTCCGAATTTCTTTAAAAAGACATTTTACTTCATACAATTGTTTCTGACCATTTTAAAACATACATTCTCTTGATAACAAACTCAAGACGTTTACAAAAAAAGCCTTCATGGTGAACTATTTCTATTAAATTATGCCACAAAAACAGAACCGTTAACATTGAAAAATTTTAACGGTTTTAGTTCATTTATCAAGGAAATGTATTCTTAAATTATTATATTATATTTTGAACTCTACTAACGTATACCATCTTTTGTGTGAATTTAAAGGAATTTAATAACTAGAATAATGAGCCCGATGGGCCCAAATTCTATCATATATTAAATTGTTTTTTTTTAACGCTAATACGTAGTTAAAACAAACTAAATTGTTTTGGACTATTAAAATAATTGTCAACGCTATTGATAATGCTTACCCATTCATTTATTTATTTTAATCATCACTTATGTTTGAATTCATGTTTTGAAACATGACGTAAACATAAATCTATGACGTCACGCCAAACCTATAATTATTTTAAGGTAATGTTTCAAACTCTATGTATAAGAAAGTTTAAATAGCCCTGTTTGTACAACGTTAGACTAACGATCCCAAAGTTTCTGTTTCGATTTCCGGTCATGATATCTGGAATTTATTATTAACTATTAATGCAACATTTCTTTTTAAATTTAGTTCACCTCAAACAAGACAAATGCTACTGTAGACGTAAGGAAGTACTGAGAATTGGGAGCGGTGCAGCGAGATGCTTGTTCACATTAGTTTTACATTTTTGCATGTCGGTACAGTCGGGGAAACAAGGACCAGGGAGGGAGTGCCAAAAGTCAGCAGCTCGAGGAAAGCAGCTATTGGCGTAGAAGGCTCTCAAGCATCTAGGGGCCTCAATAGTGGATGGATGAGATTTAGCTGATTGTCGGGTTGGTCGAGTGTATTTACGCCGAGGGTGCACCAGAGCAGCAAGTTCATCGGAGCACATACCCATTAAAGTACTTGTAAAACAAGCTCAATGATGTAACATTGCGGCGATGGGACAGCGGCTGAAGCTTGGTGGATAGTGAGAGACCTATTAGATTAAAGACTCTTTTTTGGCCCTTGTCTAAGAGAGAGAGACTAGTAGATGGTGCACAAGCCAGGATGTGACAACAATACTCCATGCATGAGCAGATGGTGGCTTAAGTAGAGATATAGGATACTGTCAGGTGTGAGTAGTATTTTAGCACGGTAGAGGGAGCTAATTTCTTCTAAAAGTAATTAAGATCTCTGATATTTCAAAATGGGCCAAATCTCGTAATGTATTTATTACGTTTAAAAAAATCTGACAAACGGAAAACTTATGACGGACAGACGGACAAACCCTATCTATCTATCTATCTATCTATCTATCTATCTATCTATCTATCTATCTATCTATCTGTCTATCTATAAGCGCAGGAAACGTCATTTGATTGATGCCTCGAGGGAAAGGCCATTCTCATCAAAACAGCGCATCTTTGATACACAAAGAAGAAAGTCAGAGACGAGCACACATACAAGAACATGCCGGCAGCTAAAACGCCATCTTGCCGGATATGATATTTATAAGTGCCGAAAAGAGAGTCTGATTAACAAATATAAAAAAATGAAAAGGCTAAAAGTAAGAAAAAAAAACGTTGACGAAAGAAAGAAAACAAAAAAAATGACAGCGGCAGTTTATTTGATCTTATTGTAGTTTGTTTTTCTTCTTTAGCGTGATGGTGTTCATAGCCAACGGCCAGTTTGAAACCATTTCACCTTTACAATCTGAACATACGGGCGACCGACCACTTTCAAGAATAAAATAGTCAGCCAAACCAATTAGCGTAGCCCGCCCCTTTCTTAAGTACGTAAACAAACAAACAAATAAGCATTAGCTATCTGGTGTCGCAAGGACGGAGTTGCTTTGTTGCAACAGTTTGATACGCTTCCTTGCACAAGAGGAGCCTTACACAGAGAGAGAGAGAGAGAGAGGGAGAGAGAGAGAGAGCCCGGTGCTTATCCAGAAGTACGTAGACATTCGAAAATAAAATAAAACAAACGGAGAAATATATGTATGATTTACGTACCTGCCACGGAATGAATATACTGTATATCAAAATCACGTAAATTAATCAAGTAGTTATTTGCTTATAAAAGAAAATTAAATGTTACCGATAAACGGGTAATGTTGATATATCAGCGGTATTTTTGGTTATATTCAAGGTAGCTAAGAGAGGTAACACCCAAAATCCAAGACTATATTTCCCTATTTCGCAAAAGTTCGTATTATCTCCCTTGAATATGATCAACATGGCGGCGATATTTCACCCTTATTCGTTTATCGTTGAAATTAGTGTTTTCTTTTATAAAATAAAAACTACTTGATTAATTTACGTGATTTTTTGGTATAGGATATATTCAGCCCGTGACATGTACGTACACCAAACAGATATTCCTTAATTTGTTTTTGTTGTTTTGTTTTGTTTTGTTTTGTTTTCGAATGTCTCCGTACTTCTGGATACGCACTGAGAACCCTTACTCTTTCTGTTCAATATTAAATACGAACGAACAAATCAACGAATGGGTGAAATAAAGAAAGAAGGGAATAAAGAGTCCAAAGCTGAACGAGTTCATTCCCTTTGAGCTACGAGTTCACTTCCTTTGAGCCATGAGTTCAAACACTTGCTGACGTATATTTTCAGATTGGTTCATCATTTGACAGATATGCTCAATCCAAATGTCTATTTGCCGGGCGATTTGAGGAGGGTGAGGGTACAAATTAGGATGTATGACTGATCAACTCTGTTGAACTTCGTCTCCCCATTTATCGGGGAAAATTTATTTTATTACCAAATGCAATGACATTTTAAGCTATTTGCCATGACCGTGTAAACATAACATTCTATATGCTTTAGAAAATAGAAATTATATCAACCTCAAGAAGAAAAAATTAAAAATAAAAAAACAGACAACATAACATCGCCATGGCATGGATCAATCCCCCAAGCACGGATAATTGAATTTTTAATAATATTACAGTATAGTTAAGAGCCGGGAAATTTTAATTAAAAAAATACAATAACTTTCACCAAGCGCATTAAAATTTACTTATTAACTAACAACAAAGGGACAAACGGCTATTTTGTTTATCCTGTCTCTTTAAGAAAGCTTTGAACGAATTCTATTTTTTTTTAAATAAAAATATTGAAAACAGCTTCAGAACATTAAAAGTATACAGGTCGGCAGAAAATTTATTTTTAATGTGTTTGGTAAAACTTATTTCTTGTATATTTTTTTCGATTTCTCGGCTGATAACAATACTGTAAGGTTATCGAATTTTTTAGATCCACGCATTTCGTTAGTTTTTCTATCTCTTTGATCTTCACCCTGTGTTCAGCTGGGACGACAAAATCTACTATTTGGCATGTTTTTTATTATTATTATTATTATTATTATTATTATTTTATAGTAATCTCAACTTTTGGATGTTTTTAGTATAATTTTTTTTTTTTGAACATCAAGTTAATTCCTTTGACTTTAGACATTCAAGCTGTACATTACCACCTACGCGGTTCTTAACAGGCAACCCTTTTGCAGAATTGGAAAAGAAATTATCTCGTCAATCTATTTAAGCCATTTATAGTGGAGTTTCGTTATGGTTCCAAACGTTCCAATTATAACAGGAATCACCTTGACTTTTTTACATTTCCATAGTCTAATTAATTCCAATTTTAGATCTTGGTATTTATTTACTTTTTCATGTTCTTTCTCCTGCACTTGGGTATCGAAGGGGCAGACTATATCAATGATTAAGCAAGTTCTCTTGTTTTTAATTAGAAAGATTAAGTCGGGTTTAGAATGTTCAAGAACCTTATCAGTTTGTATGTGCATATCCCAAAGAAGTTTGACATTGTCGTTCTCCTGTACCACTTCTGGTTTATGCTCATACCACTTCTCATTGTGGTTCAATTCATAAAGTTTGCATATATTCTAGTGTAGTACCGAGGCGACAATGTCGTGTCTCCATTTTTTTATATTGATGTGGTGTTAGCATAGGGCATTCAGATACAATATGCGCTAAGGTTTCTTCCCTTTCATTACACAATCTGCACATCAGTGATTCTGCGGTTTTGTCAATGTAATGTTTGATGGACCTAGTGCAAGTGGCTTGTTCCTGGGCTGCCATTAAAATGCTCTCAATAGATCTTTTGCGATCATCTCTATTATTATTATTATTATTATTATTATTATTATTATTATTATTATTATTATTATTATTATTATTATTGTTGTTGTTGTTGTTGTTGTTGTTGTTGTTGTTGTTGTTGTTGTTGTTGTTGTTGTTGTTATTTATCATCATCATCATCATCATCATCATCATCATTATTATTATTATTATTATTATTATTATTATTTATTATTATTATTATTATTATTATTATTTATTATCATCATCATCATCATCATTATCATTATTATTATTATTATTATTATTATTTATTATTATTATTATTATTATTATTATTTATTATCATGATCATCATCATCATCATCATCATTATCATTATTATTATTATTATTATTATTATTTATTATTATTATTATTATTATTATTATTTATTATTATTATTATTATTTATTATTATTATCATCATCATCATCATCATCATTATTATTATTATTATTATTATTATTATTATTATTTACTCACTAGGAATTCTCAGGCGAGTCATTATCAGTGATCGGTTACTGGAAACAATATGTGGTGTTCCCTGGGGTCTGGGTGACAATAAGTCTCCCTAGATAATAGCGCTAATAACTAATAACTAAAGTAGTTAAATTCATCTTTTTTTCTTCTACTTTCAACCGATAGGTTGCGTAAAAACAATTTTTAACTTTCAGTACAATCCAAAAGTGGGCCGACCACATCAAATAGCCGATCCTTACACATCGAGTTTAAATCGACTTTTTATTTTTCAAATAAGAGTTGGTTTTCCTTTTAAACAAATGAGGGGTTAGTTATTTGAACAAAATAACGATTCACAAAAAATCCATCTAGTTCAGGCAATCATTTGGATTGTATTACCCAAGAACAATCGACTCAGCCGGCGATCACCTTTGCTTAACAACCTTATTTATGAAGCGGAAAGAAATACAGTTTCGATGGAATTACTATTTTTGATCGATATTGTTCGAGGAAAATCCGTTATCTGATATTCTGTCCTGACTGGGAACTGTTCATTGACGATCTCTAGTATATCTATATGCCATTACCAGTGATTTAAATTGATAGATTTTAATATACTGATGAAGAAAATCATTTGCGTTATGTCTCTTTATTTAAATATACTTTTATTAATAAAGATATATAAAAGTGACTTCAGTGAATATTTATTCACAGAGAAGAGTTCAAATATTTGAAAACATAATTAATGTTTTGAACTTTTAATATATATATATATATATATATATATATATATATATATATATATATTGTGGTACAAAATGTAGTTATGACTATATAGACCATATTTATTTTAAAACATGAAAAATTAAAAAATAAAAGACTGAAAGGGCAAGCTAACTGGTTCCGAACATCTATCAAAAATATGTAATGGAGATTATAGCGAAGGTAAAGGGCAAAATTGAATTAAATATAAATTACATTAAGTCCGAGAAGAGTTTCTTTTTGTTTATGAAGAGGTCTCAGAGACTTCATGTAAATCGTTTCTAGAATCTTCAGATGAAAAGAAGGGTGTGACTTACTAAGAATGGAGAATAATTCAACACTAAAATTGAAAGCACAACAACGGTTATTAATAAGATGTTCGGCGATGGAAGACCTGTATGTATTATCCAAAACATCTGTTGGTAAATAGTTTGCCTGGCGAAGATTGTAGAAACACTAAAAAAACTGAGAGTTTCAAACGGTTCAATTCCACATACGACTTGTCTTTGAAAAAAAGAACATTTGATATTCGATTTTTACGTTTTTATAGCAACAATGTATTTTGATTTCTTTCCAAACGGGCGGTCGTCATGTTGTGTGTTCCTTTGTACACACGGGGGTCAGAAATAAACGAAAGAAAAAGATAATGATTAAGTAACAGTTGGTTTTGCATATATATAAACATATAAAGCAAATTTCTAATTTTTTGCCAATAAAAATGATATATAAATACATTCATCGTAGTTACTTACTCTCTCATGCAAACACTAGGTAGCGGGGTTTACCAATCAATTTCACAAATATTTTTCTTCGTGCTAGCTATAAAGCGATAGCAGTAAGGTAAAGATGGAAATTGACATACTTAGGTACTGTATGAAAACCCGCTTAAAGAGTGGCTATAACATAGTATATTTTAATATATTATGATAAAAATATTTACATTTCTATAAATATGAAGTAGTAGTAGTAGTAGTAGTAGTAGTAGTAGTAGTAGTAGTAGTAGTAGTAGTAGTAGTAGTAGTAGTAGTAGTAGTAGTAGTCCAAAGAACAACAAGAAGAAGAGCAGCAGCAGCAGCCATAAACAATGTTTGAAATATCTGCTTGGTTTGTAAGCTTGACGCTGATTGGAGTCAACACTAAATTTCGATTGTGATGTAACCAATCAGACACAATCTTTTATGCGAACAAAGCACTGGTTCCCGAAGGTTATTTAAGGAGGGGGTGCACCTGTACTGTTCGCTCTCTTTAGCCGCGAGAGGACTCAGCTAAACAACTAAACTCCTCAACTGACTCGCAAAACAAACCCGGTTTTAGCCGCAGGCTATCGGTGTCAACATGAAGGCTCCACTATCCAAGATGGCGGCTGACCTGTCAGCACGTGGACTTAGTCTCAATGCCATTTTGACAAACAGACTTACTCCCCAACAATATCAACATGAATTCTGACAGCCTTACAAAATAACTCTTACGTACGGACATTGGAATAACATTCTCCTATTATGTACTCTTAAACCATCTATTACGTACAGTTTGTCTATTACTACATGTTTGACGAAGATGACCAAATAAAGTATAATCTAAAATGGTAGAATGCAACTTAGTCTTTAATTCTACAAATTTCCTGGGTTGTTTTTGTTTTTGTTTTATTTGTTTATTTGTTCTTTCTTTCTTTTTAGTTTCATTTTACTTCACTAGAAGTTCTCAGAAATCAAGGGACACATTCTTGTGGCTAACACTTAATCTCTATATGAGATACATAGATATTCAAATATTCCATTAAAGTTCTCCTTTACCTGTCAAACGTTGAGTTAGTAAAAAAATTAAGAACATTAATTTCCCTCTCCCTAATTGACCAGGTAACTATGTTATAATATATCTTTCTTGTGGTCTTTTAGTTTCACCGGATTCCAGCACAAGAATTCATCTAGTCTGGTTGACTATCCAGCTTAGTATTGTTACTAGAGGCAACATCACTTGAAAAATGTGTACCATTCCTCATACAAGCCAGTGTGGGGTAGCCATGCTGAGGGGATCTTATTTGGGCTTCGAATACTGTTATTTTGAATATTTGGTCAGGGTTTATTTGTAGGAGGAAGTATTCTCATGCCAGGTTTTCCTGACAAACCCCTGTACAGACAGACCTTAGACACTCGAGGGCAGTGTCTAGTAGGCATTCAAGTTCTCTCCCACTTTCCTTTACTGCACATCAAAGTGTGTTGCTTTTCTTTTTCAACTTTTTTATCTTTTCTTTTTCAATTTAAAAAAATATATATTTTGTCATTTTTTTCTTTTATTTCTGTGTCTTTTTTGTCAGTTTTCCGGCCTTGCCACGAGTTTTCTTCTTTTTTTTCCTTTCACTCTCAACCTCTCCTTTCCTTTTTCTGTCAGTATAGAACCACCTCATCCCACCCCGTTACTGCCTCTTTGCCCTTCCATATTAATGGCCGTCTCGATAATTGCTTCAGGTCGAGTTGACCGACACATCAATATGTATAACGTAAGCATCCCTCCTCAGCTCTCCCATGTCCAGCATCTGATACGAAGTCCTTTATCCGTGGAGCACACCGCCAGCCCCGCCCTGTCTCGCCCTCGCCCGGGATGTTGTCGGACACAGGCAGCAGCGGACGATATCAGTTTTCCGATCACACTTATGGCATACATTTCCGTTGTATCAACAACAACAACAGTAATGGCTTATTTATTTCAGACAACAAAATAATGCGTATTTGTCAACAAAATGTGTTTATCTTTCAATGGATTTGGCACAGTTTTTTGAATGATAATCGCTTACATTGATCTTTACAAAAAGTCACTTCAGACTAACATTCAGGTTATCAGAATGCTATAGTAGAATGCGTACACAGCATACGCACACATACTTATATATATATATATATATATATATATATATATATATATATATATATATATATATTAATTAATTAATTTATAAATTAAGTTTTTCACACGTGTTCCTGACTATGATTCGTCATCATCATGACTACCCGGGGTAGCGATCGAACCTTCGATGTAAATACTCGTAGTCTAGTGTGTTTTCCCTAAACTAGAATAACCTGCCACATTTTGTACTCGACTTTTTATCGCCTATAATGTTACGCTGATTTATTTGTTTTTGTTGTTGTTTTACTGGTGATAGTGCACCAACTTATTATTTGGGGCTATTCCCCGCCAACTTATCTATCTATTTAACTCTTCCGATTATAAAATACAATACTTTGAAAAGCCTGGTTTGAAGAAAAGTAAAAATAAACATTTTTGTACATGTCTCTATAAATAAAAATAATTATATGATTATATATATATATATATATATATATATATAATATGATAAGTCAATGAAAAATAATTAGACCTGCAAATGGAAGCAAATCAATATCTTCAGTTGTTCAGAACAAGGAGCATTTAGTGAATAAAAATATTCATTTTTCTTCTCTTTCATTCCTTAAGCCAGGCTTTTCAAAGATTAAAATCTTATCATCAGAGGAGGTTAATGATTGATAAGTTGGCAGATGAGGACAGTCAATATTCGAAATTTGAAAAAGTTTTTTAAAAGTTTTAAAGTTAAACTTTAAAACTTTTTTTAAACGCCCATTGTTTAATGATAAAACATTAATCAAGATATTTTGTTGAAAAGCCGCCGAATGAGTGAAAGAAATCCTAAATCTTTGGATCGCTTCTTTTGAAAAGCTCACCAACCATCTTAAGTTGATTGGTCTGATGAGAGGGAACGGAAAGCGATCTGTTATAGGAAGGGGGAGAAAGGAGACACAGACAAGCTACTGATGATGATGAACCCCATCCTAACCTCCATAATACCACGGAGACAGTGTAAACAAGAGGTCAGCCGATGAGAGAAACAAAGGATGATCACCATCTGCCGTGCACACTAAAAGAAACAATTGAACCCACGTGGCGGGGATTTATTTTTTCTGCGTTCAATATAATACCTTGACCGAGATTTCTTGTCGGGATAATTACTCAAGACGAGTTGGTCTAGAGACGATATTGTTTTTAAAATAAACATAATATCATCCAATCTATGGGGATTCTTCTTTGTGGGTCTTTGACGCACGTGGTCATACTCAGTCCTTTGCATTATTGTTGTACTCTGCAAGATCTTTCAAGCTGCACCTGTTGGGCAGTAGAGGGCTGACAAGGCAGTGTTGCATCGAATGGTCCTTCTTTCTATATTCACAGATGGTTGGGTCAGTTTTGTAGCCCCATCTAGCCATAGAAATTTTTGATCGCATTATTCCCGTTCTCATGCAGTTGAGTGTTTTCCACTGGAGCCAGGGTGCCTCTGAACCGGGAGAGAGTGCCTCAAAAAGGGGGGATCTCCATGTCAGTAGCTGTCGTCTGGTCTCTTTGCGAGATGGGATTAGCAGTTCGACATGTCTGAGGAAGCTTCTCCTTGTCTTCAGTCGTTAGACCGTTGGTTTATCTCCATGAAGGAGATGGCGTTCATCACTGATAGCCTTTGTGATCGCTACTCGGCTGGCAACTTCCCGTCTCACACCTGAAGGAGATAACATCACTTTATGTTCACCAACCTACCTTACCTTGTGCGGCATTCACACTGTCTGCTGAAGCCGGCTTCCGAATTCAGGGGAAGTTTCTAAAGAAATTAAATTCAGAAGCGGTCGCTAACCGCATGTAAATATCCCGGGCAGGGGAGATGACGACGTGAGTGTTTTGCAGGGGTTTTTTTTGGGGGGGGGGGTTTGTTTCTTTGTTTGCTTGCTTGTTTGCTTTTGTTTGTTTTTGTTTGTTTTTGTTTTTTTTTGCAGGAAGGTGGCGCTGTCCTCTCATCAAATAGTCACCCATCTGATAGCAGACCCCCCCCCCAAAAAAAAACGCATCGATTCAACAGCTACTGTACCGATTTCTGTGAAAGTTGGAACATAGAAAATTACTTTATACCAAGGAGACATTTTGAAATTCCATGGTTGAATCCTTCATATGTTGTATGTTGTTGCCGTGCGTAGACCTCCGACGCGAATGCAGACCCCACGATATTATTGTACTACTTTTGTTCAAACTGACGCATACTTATCTAAATACTCTGGTTAATGCAGTTTCAGATTATATCTGGTTATGGGGGTCTATCTCCAAAACCCTTGTAGAAGGTTGACATATTTCGATTCTATGGACGTCCGGCGTGAACGCAAACCTCACGATATTATTGTACCATATTTTAACAGAATAAGTACTACACATTGATCTTAACCCGAAGGTTAGTTTGAGTTTTAAGATCGAAACAACAGCGACATCAGATGAAAATTAAAGTTTGCATTGCATCTTTGACGATCGGGCAATCCCATCTTTTAAAAAAAGGGTGGAAAGTGATAATGTACGTTCGAATATAAAATTGCCTTAGCGTATTGTTATATAGATTTGAACTGTGACTCGAACACCACTCATCTCGGTAGAAAGCCAACATTCGAACTATTTGGTTTATTTCGGTTTATCATCATTTAATCAAACACCATTTAACTTTCATTTCATCTTGAATGTAATTGCTACGAATCAATAAAATTGTAACATCCTCCTTTCAACGTAAAACGATTTTATTGATCATCTGATAAGAAAAAGAATAAAAATATAAAAATGAAATGGTATTTTTTTTTCTAAATTCTATTCCAAATTTCAACGAAATTATAATTCAGTTCATTTATATAATTCGCCATTCAAGTTAATACTATTTTAGGAAGTAAAAGTTAAAGATAAAAAACAATATTCTATATGAAATATTAAACGAAATTTTGCAATTGACTTATTTATTATGCAATTCTGAAGATTATTAATTATTTCCCTTCTGTTCTGAACATTTGTAGCATTTTTATAACGTAAAATGGCCGTCTGCTTTATGCAATTTTTGAATGAGCGCTTAATTATCCGAGTCGTTTCTTAGAGTCAGCCATTTTTGTTCATTTCTCGTTCGTCTTAATTTGTTTTGTACTCGGAGGGCAACCCGGCGTCGCCCGGTCTCCTAATTTCCGTAAATTACAGAAAAAATGTAAAAATAACATTCATCAGTCAGCGTAATATTTTGATTTGAAATGTCTAAGTTCATTTTGGGACAAAATCAGAGTAAAAATCTTGAATGGGAAGGAGAAGGGAGAGTAATGAAACGGTGAACAGCGAAATAATTATATGTTATTAAATTTGTCCCCAGGACGCATAACTATAGGGGTAAAATCTCCTCCACCTTTCTTTATTTGTGACTAATCTAAAATAAAATATTGATTAGGATTAAATATGAAAATTGATTCAATCGACTGAAAATATTTTTGTGCTTTTCTTTGTTTTGTTTTTTAATTTAGTTCACTCCAAACAAGACAAGTTACCACTGTAGACGTAAGGGGCTACTGAGAATTAGGGTGAAAGTTTTGGGGGTCATCCTAAATTGGGAGTTGTGCAGCGAGATGCTTGTTCACATTAGTTTTAAATTTCTGCATGTCAGTACAGTCGGGGAAACATGGAACAGATAAGGAGTTCCAAAGGCCGGCAGCACGAGGAAAGAAGCTATTGGAGTAGAAAGCTCCCCGACATCTGGGGACCTCCACAGTGAATAGATGGGATTTAGCTGATTGTCGGGTTTGTCGAATGTATTTAAGTCGAGTGGGCATCAGAGCAGCAAGTTCATAGGAGCACATTCCATTGAAGTACTTGCAAAACAAGCACAAGGATGCAACATTGCGGCGATGGGGCAGGGGCTGGAGCTTGGTGGATAGTGATGGAGCCTATTAGATCAGCAACTCTTTTATGACCTTGCCTAAGAGGCAGTTTAGCAACACGGACAAATATTTGGCATAAATGACTTACTTAATTTGTAGTACAACAGTTATTAATCGTCTTTACTTCATATTTAAGATTTATTTATTCATTTTGGTTTTAAAAAATATTCATATGTAAGTAGCTGAATATAAAGGCCAACAAGATCTGATGCACAGCTGAGTTCAAGGAACCCATCGTCATATCAAAGGAATTTGTCATTCCGTTATGTATCTATTGATCATTATTATGTATA
>OY744524.1:105235840-105298340 GCA_963556195.1 Sepiola atlantica | reverse complement strand
ATTTCTGCATGATGGTATGGTCGTGAAACGGGGGATGGAAGGAACAGAGCTGGAAGGGAGTTCCAAAGGCAAGATGCTATTAACGTAGAAAATACTTCAGTTTCTAGGAACCAATACAGTGAAATAGTGCGATTTTTCTGCTAGTCGTGTAGGTGTTAAGTCGAAGAGTCTGAAGGTTGGACTCAGGGGAAGGATTTTATCGACCATCGCAATCGATGGTTGGAAAGGGTTTCTTATAATTGTTAAAGGAAAGGAATATTGTCTTGGTAAGCATTAAATGTGACTATCTATTTTTGACCTCATTCTACTACAGACTGGGTGTGATTTTCCAAGTTTTCACCAATTGTATTGGATAAATTAAGCACCTCAGTTATTCCAACGGTTGAAATGAAATGAGTTTAGCGTTTGTTTTTTGTTTTTGTTGATAATTGTCTATAAAAATAGTTAGGTTTTCTTTTCTTAAAGGCACAGCTTTTAAAGATAAGTTGGTGTGTGTTTAGTACAATGAATAACTGTAGCAAGATTAAGGCTGTGTAAAAATAATGTTGAAAACGGAATTTTCCACATAAGGCTAAAGTAAGAAGAAATCGGAAAATTCCATTATAAGTCAAAAACTTAGACTGTTGGAAATTCATGACTGAAACTTGTTGGACAAGGAAGACATAGACTAGTGTTCATTTGTAGGAAATATGGTTAGATTACAGAAAGGATTGTGAATTTTATTAACGATTCCATGGATTGCATTGGGAGGGGGAGGGGCACCCTGTATGTATTTTCGTTTAATTGCATTGACATTGTTCAGTTTTGTAAAACCATGTGGTAACGCGCTCCAGGCCGAAATAATGGATAAGTTAATTTAGAGGACAAACTGCAGCAGATCGCCCTCTCCGCGTTGCTGGAATGGCCCATCGGAAAAGCAACCGCTGATATCATATAGTTCCAATGCGATCGCAATAGTAGCCAAAACATTGTAGTATACAGCCTCGGACTACCTCTGGAACGTCAGCTCTGGTGTTTTCCGCAGTTTTGTCTTCCGAAGCCTTTCCTATGAGTGGGTATGGCTCCAAGTCATCGAAAGTTTGAGATCAGAGTTTTCCTTCTTTTACTTTCGTTGTCTTCCTAAGATACTAGTTTTTAAACGCCAGCTAACCAGTCATCGCCCCCCTTTTCCTAGTAACAACTTCATCGTGCTTACATCTAAGCTACGCGAAAATGCCAAGAGCTTATTTGTATTAAATCTCGTTGTATTTCAGAAAGGATTGTGAATGTTATTAACGATTCCAAGGGTGACATTTTTTTGGCGGGTCACCTTGTACTTCTGCGTGAAATACCCTCAAAATGGCTGTTATATCCGAGTGTCATTTCCCTTCAGTGAATGGGAATGTCTTCACATACGTCTTCTTTGTTTCTTCGAGTTTTTTATTATTATTATTATTTTCGTTTCAACTATTTACACTTCGATGAATAAAAATCAGCCATGAAAAAAATTCCTGCTGTTTTGTAAATCGTTATCCGTTGCTATTTTAATGGGAAATGCTTTCAAATGAGAGAAACATGAATCTCAATATCTCAGTCAGACATTTTTTCACGCAGCAGAATGTTAAGATGTCAACAGGTTTCTATTTAAAATCTAAGAATATAAACAAGATAAATGCACATGGTAATACATTATATATATATATATATATATATATATATATATATATATATATATATATATATATATATATATATATGTAAAAGAAAGTAAAATATATAACAAATAACTTTTTTCCAAACGATAGTTTAAACAAAAAAGGATTACGGCACGACTAACCCTAAGTTCGGGGGTGGTTTCTGACTGTATGTGGATGTAAATAGCTTCTACCTTGTCTTTACATGGTTTGTTGTACTACGCTAATCTTTACCAAATAAATTTTAATTTGGTTTGATTAAAATGTCACCAGAAAATATATGACGTCGATTTTACAATAACAACATATCAAAAAATAACTTTACTGCGCATATAATCCAGCTTAACATAAATTCCGTTAAGCTTCCATTCTTTTCAAAATTGCTATGATGTTGTAGAAATGAATCCCCGATTATAGCGATCACATGACTATGGCAAATTGTGTCCCTTTATTGACCTCTAAAAGATTAGAGAGAATCGGCAGGTCAGTATCGTCGTACGTCTGCTAATCCAACAAACTAAAGAATATCGATATTATTCAAATGTACATATTCTACCCAAAGAGTAGAGAGCGATAACTATCTGTACGTACGGACTATGTTTTTTTTTATATGTTACGTATAATGTTATGTTTACGGTTTTTGTATTTGTCAACTGTAATAAATGCGTAAATTGTACTTGGCTTTCCTTTTCGTATCTTCGTACTTCTAATATCTTGGCTTGGGAGCTCTACGAAGTACAGCGCTGTTAGTTAAATACCTTTCCCAACAATGTTATTGTTAGGCATTTCTAACAAGGAAAATAAAATAGACATATTAAAGGGAGATAACTTGTCAGAGTTATTTCCCTTGTGTTGAACTGCAGAGTAACGTCCCCTTGGCTTCCAACAAAGACGGACATTCTAGAAAGACGTTGTCGTATCAAGCTCCAACATAAAAGTTCAAATTAACTAGTAAATCCTATTCTTTCAATTGTAAAAAGTAAATAAATAATTAATTCTTGACCATACTAAGTTTTCTCATTCAAATTCTTTCTCATATTTTTGTTTATTAACTCACATTCACATATTTAAATTTACACCCACTCAACATCACTTCAATAACCGACACGTGTATTTCCTATAGAATATACATGGATAATCTCTCCCTCTCTCTCTCCCCCTCTCTCTCTCTCTCTCTCTCTCTCTCTATATATATATATATATATATATATATATATATATATATATAAAGTTAGGTATGTGTATATGTTTATATATTTGTATGCACATGATTCACTCCTAAACTTATTATCCGATCATTATGAATTTTGGAACACATCTGCTAGGCGTAATGGGCGATAATGTGGGCTGTGTTTAGCTTGATTTAGTTTAATGCAAAAGGGGTAACAAGGAAGTGAAAGTTCTTCGTGAAAATTAAGAGAGCTCCGATTTTTGTGAAATTTTAACAATTTACGTATCAAATAATAAATATTCCTTAATTGCAGTTTTTAGTTGAGTATTTTAAAAGGTTTGGAGGGGGGCATAATATGGGTACATCCTCCCAAAATTCAAATATAGCAGATTTTCATTGAATTCGATCCATATTCATTAGACACCACTTAAACAAGATTCCCTGAATTTCAATTTCTCCTTAAGACTCTTTAAGCTTAAACATTTAATTTAAAACATCTTCTAGAATCAAAATCATGTAATGGATTTTGATCAAAATTGGAATAAGGATTATAGACATAAGGTTTAGTATCATTATATATTGATTTTAATCTTCTTGAGGAGACATAGAAGTGGTACAAAACTGTTCGGGGGGGGGGATTCATTTTACCCGTCCTGGCACGGGTGTTCTTCCATTAGATATATATGAATAAATGCTGAAAATTTCTTTAAAATTGGATAATTGATTTGTTGTGATGTCTTTTACATGACTAAGTTGTACAAAGAACAATCTCCTAATTGGGGCCACTAGACGACTACTCTATGTAAAACACATAGTTTCTTTAAATCCACAAAGGTAGGTTACATACATGTTAGGAACTAGCAGGGCTGTCCGGCGTTGCCCAGGAGCATAGATAACAAAAAGAGTTTTAAAATGTGTGTAACATCTTTCTTTTACTCTCTCTCTCTCTCTCCCTCTTTCTCTCTCCCTTTCTCTCTCTCTCTCTCTCTCTCTCTCTCTCTCTCTCTCTCTCTCTCTCTTTCTCTGTCTCAACTAGTTCGGTATAATAGAAAGAAGAAAGAAAGAAAGTAAGAAAGAGAAAAAACTGACTGTTAGATCTAGTTTCAGTCTTGTTTTTTCAACAATTACAAATAAGAATGAAAAGGGTAAGTTTTTGCTTTCCCCTGCACTGATTTGCTCCCTGGTCACCCGAAGCGAATTACTATGACAGTATGGTTTTACAATAACTAGCCTGAAATCATAGTGAATCCGAATATGTCAATTTTACAAGTGTATCTTAGGTAAGTTCTTAGCTTTAGCCGAACACACACGCACACAGAAATACGACTTTCCTTTATATAATCTATATAATTATACGCTAAGGAAATTTCATATTCGTACGTGCGTTATCTCCTTTTTTAAAGATGCAATGAAAAAAATAAGTTTTCAAATTTCCTCTGATGACGCTGTTATTTCGAACATGAAACTCGAACTAAAATAATTTTTGTTTCTTCCTAAGATGATACTATAATATCGTGGGGTCTTTGTTCGCTCCAGACATCCATAGAATAGGAATATGTCACAAAGTCCTACAAGGATTTTAGAAATATTCCTCCATAACCAAATATATTTTTTAAACTTCATTAACAGGAGTAGTTAAATAAGTATGGTTCCGTTTGAACAAAGTGTTTTACAATAATATTGTGAAGTCTGCGTTCGCACCGGACGTCCATAGAATGGAGAGAAAAAATTTAAAGCACGGCGGCAATATACAACAATTGAAAGGATACAACTGTGGAATTTCCGCAGGTCCCACTAGTAAAAAGACAATTTCTTTTGGTCTTTTACACCGTATTTTTTTAATTTTAATTTCGGCGGGAAACTCATTTCTCACTCACTCCCGGCAAAACTAAGATCGGACACGATCAAACATTATGACCGATTGACCGTGGCGGGTGGTGGAAAGCAGGATATGACGAAGGCGAGGGTGGGTTCATTTACCGGCAGGTTAAAAGACTCGAGTGAAGAATGAGCACAAGGTTGTAGGGAATTAAGCCGATCAGTGGAGAATAATGAGTGTCGTTTCCCGAGTCATTTTGAGAAGAAATGTAAGAGGCTAAGAGAGAGAGAGGGAGAGAGAGAGGAGAGAGAAAGAGAAAGAGAAGGAAAAACAATGTAATCACGTAACAGAGCTAATGGGAAAAACAGTTCAAGCCACGTCATATGCGCATCTGACTTTTATAAGATCCAATTCTAATATCTCTCGTCCTCTCTCTCTTTATATATATATACAGGGTGGGCAAAAATAAGAGTCCTATTTTTAAAAATTCATAACTTTTTTATTTATTGATTTTTTTTTTTTTTTTTTAGAATAAGTAAAGGACCCCTTCCGAAGCAAGCATGAGCCGTATTAGCCCTAAGGAACGTACCCTCATTTAGAAAACATTATTTTTGCTTAAAAAACTCAAAACAGTGTAAAAAACAATACTTTAGTTTTTGTAAGTTTTAAGAAGTGTTTTTCGGCTAAAATTTGTTTTGTTTATTTCAAAAAATCTCGGAAGGGTCAGTCTACACACACATAAAGTTTGGTGAGTTTAACTTTTATTTTGTGAAAGTTATTCAAATTCAAGTTATTCAAATTTAAAGATAGGACCCTTATTTTGGCCCACCCTGTATATATATATATATATATATATATATATATATATATATATATATATATAAAATAAAATATATTAACACGAAATAAAATAATCATTGATACAATAATTTATTTCAACCTTGTGGTATTGCATCGATGATTATGTAATTCGTGTTACTATATTTTATTTTATTCTTGCTCTGTTTATTCCATTGAGCTCTCATACCCGGATTTACTCTTGGAAGTTATTTCATTATAACACAAAAAAAAATATATACACACATATATATATATATATATATATATATATATATATATATATATATATATATATATAATCATTACTACAATCAGACAACGCCGCAGCCACACAAACCATGAAAGCAACAGACCGAAAGTCCTAGACTCGAGTCGCGCCCTCATTTGGACTCATCATATCCTAACTCGAGATTCGAAACACAAGTCACTTGCGTGCGAGGCGAGCACTCTGCCACTGAGCAGAGTTTATATATATATATATATATATATATATATATATATATATATATATATATATATATATATATATATATATATATATATATATATATATATGTGTGTGTGTGTGTGTTTTACAGAAAATTAAAAAAGTGAAAAAGGTATAATTAAACAGAAACATTCTCTGATTTTTAACAATGTTTGCATATATATATATATATATATATATATGTGTGTGTGTGTGTGTGTGTAAGTGTGTGTATATATATATATATATATAGTAGATAAGTGATGAGAATAAAAATTGGATAAAATGCAATATTTATTAAATCATCAATTGTTCAAAGAAAAGTTATATAAAAAACATTTTTCTTTCCTGCATAGCTCATAAGGTAAAACTAATTCGAGCTCCCGGGAATTGCAATGTTTACATTGAGATATTTCTTACATTCAGTCCGTGTCGGATGATAGCGTAGGGTTAGCAGGTCGACGGTTGAGTTTCAATCCCGGCTTGAGGCACTAACTGGTCTTGTAGCACTGATGAGCTTTGATACAGCGAAACAGTCTGTATGTGGATGACTATATATATATATATATATATATATGGAAAGCATGGGTGTATCTTGAGTTCGATAGGAAGAGAGACGGAGAATACGCGTGATTGGTATAGAAAGATAGATTGATAGGGAGAGAGAACAAGACGTGATAGATAGAGAATGTCTTATTCATCTCTCTGTTTTGTTTTTTATCAGTGAAGTTGAGAAATTATAATTTGATCTCATTTTGCGCAACATTTGTATTAATCCCGTTGTTTCTGACTGATGGTCGTTGCTCGAATTACAGAAATGGCCTTTTTTATATTTTATACTCCATTCGGCGTTTTGTAGTTTGTTTTCCTTCCCATTCTCCGTTCTCCGCAAGTCTACAATCAAATTATCATGTGGCCCATAAATTGTCTTCACATTTTGTAGCTGTTATAAACGAGGTTTACTTCGTAATGCGTGTCAGTGTTCCTGTGTGGTGGTTTGGCCAATCAGCTCGCAAGGTGCATTGATATCATTAGTTCCATAAGGAACTACTTCAGCCCCTTATGAGATGGCAGACGATTGCCACTCGCCAGACGGTTCCCTGACACCAGCCAATACGGATCGCCTCAGAGAGATTCCTGCAAGAAACGAGGAAACACCTTCTGCCTCCTTGTTCACTGGATGATCACAGCATCTATTATCTTCGCCTGAAGATATTTGCTGACAGACCCCGACAGCCTATAAGAACTTCCTACTTTCCTCTCCCTCTTTCGGACACTGTCAAACTTTCTTTCACCTATACCAAACGGTATAGGTAACCTTTTCGAATATCATTAGTTCTTTACTTGTATTTACCCTGTGTTTTCTTAAACTTCTTTTTGTTTTCTTTTTTAATTTAATTCTTTTTCCTTTTTTTAATTTTGAGTTTCAAATCACTCTATCTTCTCCTTAGCGTTTAATTTTATAAATAGTAAACTAGTATCTCTCTACTGGCTGTAAAATTCGATGTTCTTGTAGCTAAATGTTAAAAATAAATGAAAAATACATAGCCAAACATGTTAGAAAAAAAGTTCAAACCACCCTCGATATGCAACCCCCTCAACCTCTCACCTCCCCCCACCTTCCTCTTAGATGTACACAGTATGATTTTCTTGAAGGTGTCATTTGCAAAGTAGCCCGACTTCAATTAATGGCAACCACATGGCTGCCGAAATGAAAAAGACTCCCCAAAGTTTTCAGTTGTGTTTCTGTTTTTTTAACTATCCCAAACGTAGATGTACAAGCACTGGGACGCCTCTAAAGACGCCTAGTACTTGGCCTTGTTTCCTGACTAGGACAGTGAACACCGTCTTTCTTTCTCTCTATCTGGGAAACTTGGGGATAGTTTTTTGTCACTAAGTCCTACATGACTAGTCTGGGTCGCTCTTGTTCCGACGGGTTGAGGGTACAGGTTAGACAGCTTGTCTGACTGCTGTTTCCGACTAATAGTTAGGAGCCCTAACTCTTAGGTAGCGTTAAGAACGGCTGCTCCGTCAACAGTTGCATAATATTGTGGGTAACTCTATGTGCCATGCCGGGCATGGAAAGGGACCCTACAGTTATCCCGGTAGGCTTTCCCGAGGCCACAACCCTCATGGACCCAGTCACGATTAATGGACTGGTTGTGTGAGCTTATTGGCACCAAATAAGCACCCACTTTGCCTTCCCCCTCTAACTCAAAACAAACATGAATTTACAAAATAAAAAAATAAAAAACTAAACCAGACACCCAACAAAAAAGATCTTCGCCTCCGCCCCTGAGGCTCGCATTCACAAATATCCGTGGACTTAAAACCAACATTAACGACGTAGAAACCTTTCTCCTGACAAACACTTTGACATGATTGATTACCTTCCACTCTACCGTAAGGACTCTGACAAACATATGCATGGGCTAGGAGTTTATATTCGGAACACCCTCCCCTTGACTAGAGAACATAGGTTAGAATCAGATTACCAAGCCTACATGTGCTTTAGATTGACCTTACATCACAGAGTTAGTTACTTATATTTCCTATACTGTTCTCCTTTGACCCAGGACTGTACACTGCTGGGCTCTGTCGCTGAAAGCTTAGATAGAGCACTCTCACTCGACTCGAATACCCAAATACATGTATTAGGGGATTTTAATGCACACCACTGTGACTGGTTGGGATTCTCCAGCATTACTGATGCAGCTGGGAACTCTACGTATAATTTCTCCTCAGCTCACGACCTCTCACAGACTCACTTTTCCGACCCGCCTTTCTGATCGTGTGGACCAGCAGACCTCACTTCTTGGCTTGTTCTTAACCTCACTACCCGATTCTTGTATTGCGAATGCCCATAGCCCGCTCGTAAACACTGATCACGTTGTGATAATGATACTTATTACCTTAAAAACTCGTCCAAAATCTGAAGAGCCGTTGCTCAAAACGACGAGAAACTATGAGCAGGTTGATTTTGAATCCCTCAGAGATCACATCAGCGACGCCCCATGGGGTGAAACCTTCTCACTCCCTGCTGATCAGTATGCAAATGAGCTAACCGAATGGGTCAAAGCAGGCATTAGTGCGTATGTCCCCACGCGAAAAATCTTCAGCAAACCCCACTCTCCTCAATGGTTCACCTCAGAATGTGCAGCTGCTATTGTTGAGAGGCAGAAGGCATTCCGAAAATTCGGGTGCCATAAGTCAGCTACGAATAGACAGAACTCGATAGAGGTAAGAATGTAGTGATAAATGAAGCAAAGCGACGGTATACAGAGATAACCAAAAAACGCATTCAGTCACAGAAACTAGGTACTCGTGATTTCTGGAAAATCTACAATAGTGTGATGAACAATGGACAATCGACAATTCCCCCGCTACCAAATCACAACGATGTTTGTGCACGGCAACTGATAAGGCTGAACTACTGGCCAAGCGTTTCGCCTTAAACTCCACTTTGGACTCAACAAACCACCCCTCCCTAAATTCCCATTGCGGACTGAAGCCACACTTGAGAATCTGGTCATCACCCCATCTCAGATCAAAGTCATCATAAAAAACCTTGACACCTCCAAAGCCTGTGGGCCTGATCTATACCAGTAATAGTAATAAAGAAATTCTCTGCTGAGCTGGCACCTGTCCTCTCCAAACTATACAACAAATGCCTTGCTGAATCTTATTTCCCTGATAGTTGGAAAATTGCCTCTGCGGTACCAGTATTTACACCTGACATTATCCTATACCTCTACAAAGCCATCATCCGCCCATGCATGAAGTATTGTTGCCACGTCTGGGCTGGTGCATAATCCACTAGTCTCTCCATCTTAGACAAGGTCCAAAAAAGAGTCGCCAACTTAATAGGTCCCTCATTATCCATCAAGCTCCAGCCCCTGTCCCATCGCCGCAATGTTGCTTCCTTGTGCCTGTTTTACAAGTACTTCAATGGATTGTGCTCTGATGAGCTTGCTGCTCTGGTACCCCCACGACGTACATTCACTAGACCAACCTGACAATCTGCCAAATCCCATCCATACACTGTGGAGGTCCCCAGATGCCGAAGAGCTTTCTACTCCAAAAGCTTCTTTCCTCGGGTTGCTGAACTCTGGAAATCCCTCCTTGCTCCCTATTTTCCTGACGGTACTGACATGCAGAAATTTAAAACTAATGTAAACAGACATCTCGCTGCACAGCTCCCAATTTAGGTTGACCTCCCCCCCCCCCCAAAAAAAAAAACTTTCCCCCTTTTTGGCAGTAGCCCCTTACGTCTACAGTGGCGGCCTGCCTTGTTTTGGGGTGTTATTGTAAGCAGAAGTTTTTGTTATTTGATTTCGTGACTGAAGCATAGAACAGGGACAACATCGCTTCGTTTTACAACTTTGCCCGTCTTTACAAAACATTTAGGTTTGTGCCTCACCCGTCACCTCTACCACCTGTCTATTATTCGACTGTAGATAGTCTCGTAACTTCTAACAAACTGTAACTCATGTATCCATTTCAGTTTATCTCGGTTAACTCTGTTTGCTTGCTTGTTTTCATATTGAATGTATTAGAAAATGAATGGAAAGACGAATAAGGTAAGAAGAGATAAAAGAAGATTAAGAGGATGACGTAAATTAATAAATGACATAAATACAGGATCAAACTGTAAATTGTTGATCACTCTGGTCAGTCACCATAGCAACAAAGGTTTTGATTGGATGACGTTAATATAGTTTTTTTTCAGCAGAAACTGTGTCCTCCAATGTCTAACCTATCCTCAACGTGATAGTGTGAAAGCTATGCTGTCTTGAACTCTAGTTGCTACCAGGATCACTCATGGCAAACAGGTTTGGCATTTAGCGGTACTAGGAGTAAACATCAGGATCCGTCGTCCTCTTGTAGTTCCCACCTCTGCATCTGTTGTAAGTAAGAACGTGTCAGATGCAGAACCGCAAATCCATGGATAACAACGTTGCTTTAGCGCATGTGCAACCGCATTTTACTTTGTGCGTTTTGGATCAAACCTTCCCCGACTTTGTATCCAACCGCTGGGCCTTTCTACTCTCCGTGTAAGGGGGTAACCTGCAATCTTGCAGCAACGAATAGTTACTGCCAACGAGGAGGGTCCATGCAAATCAAACAATCCTGAAACACGATCTTCTTTGAAATTTTTAACCTTCTTTTTATACAAAGAAGAAGGAAGTTTTAACGGAATTTCTAGTTGATATTATTTTGTGATTGTCGACAAGTAGGCATAAAAGTTCAATTTTATATACGTTCAAAAATAAATTAAAAGTTTGTATTAGGACAAACTAAACGTTGTATGTCATGCAGACTTGCAATTACGTAAAAAATATTTCAAATTTTAGGCAAAAAAGCATTTGTTTTTTGTTTATTTAAGATTTTTCTATAAAGACAGATTGGGCAACCATTTTGAATTTAATCTATTTTTTTTTTACAGTTTTACCTTTAAACTTGATTTCAACCTTGAAAACGCCATGAACAAAACCATCGGTATCCTTTTTTAAATGCGAAACAATTAGTAAATCAAATATGATATAATTTCAGACGGAAATGGCCACAATCATGTGTCCATGTGTAGCGTATAAACGTTCCATTCAAGTGTCTCGTTTATCTGCTTAACACCAACCACTGTGACGTCGGCAGATTAACGAGACCAAGTAGTAATACGTATTAAGATTACACATCTAAAAAGAACAGAATAGGTTTAAAGCTTCTAAAATGAATACTAGAATTGTCCGCAAGGATCAAAGTGATAAGTTATAATCAGTTCTATATGACGATCTTCTTCAGGTTAATAGTTCAATCCTAAGTGCTAGCGATACTAAGAATATAATTACGAATGACTTAAGACTCCTACCTGATCATTACTGACATCGTGAGAGCAAGTTATTAAATAAAAGGGTTCCGTGGATTAAATAAAAGGGTTCGTTCGAAATTCCGTACAGATTTGCGAATTCGACATAAAAATTCCCGAGTTCGACAATTGCACCTGAAGAAAATCGGAGGTTACATCGGCCAAAACGTTGTGAAAATAACATCACAGATGAAAACAGTAGTCGGAATAATCATAATACAAACTTTCAATCCTTGTTCTTTTTGCTCGTCTCTTTCCTTTTTTCCTTTCATTTTCTTCATTTCGTTTCTTTCTTGACTTTCCTTCATTTATTTTCTTTCTTTTTCTTCCTACCTCTCTTTTTCTTTCTCTTTTCTTTCTCTTTTTCTTTTTCTTTGTCTCTTTTTTTCTCCTTTCTTACTTTCGTTCTTTTTATTTTTCCCTCTCTTTTTCTCACTTTTGTTTTTTTTCTTCCTTGCTTCCCCTTCCTTTACCTTTCTTTTCTTCCCTTCCTCGCGTTTTCCTTTCTTCTCTCCATCATTGAAAACTCATACTTAATTCTTCAATTATTTTTTTCATTTTTTTCATTTCCTGCACGTCTCCTTCTGATCTGATTCCGTCGAAGCAAATCCAACACTAATCTAATAGACACGCGTTTGTCTGGGCGAATTTGAGAACCAGAAATGATTGAAAAATAAATAAGAGAAAATTTGACAGAAATATTTCGCGCCAACGAAGCAAAACAGATAAGAAAATGGCGTCGTTGTGAAGGGACGCGAGTTGTTGGTATTATGTTGGTATTACGTCATATATTGATAACATCTCCATCTGGAAACAGATTATGCAACGACAAAAGGTCGAACACCAACAGAAATGAATAGAAACTATTACATAAGTACACACTATAGTTTGGTTTAACTTGTAAGGTTTACGGCAAGTCAACACTTATGGGGTCATTTTTAATAACAATGCACAATAATCATTGTAAACGATGCATTGTTAACGATTAAATGAACACAAAGTGCTAATATATAAAAAGTAAACAAAACAAATATATATATATATATATATATATATATATATATATATATATATATATATATATATATATATATATATGAAGAAAATTAATGGTGGAAATAAAAGTTGGATAAAATACAATATCTATTAATTCATCAAGTATTTTCAAATTATTTTCCTTAATCCATGAATTTTCATTAGAGGAAAAAGTCAGCAAAAATTGTAGTACTAGTTAGCATAAATTTTAAAATATTAAAAGTGGTGAGCAAAAAAAAAACATACGATAAAATTTGAGTAGAAAAACATAATGTGCCTATGAAAAGAGCTTATTTTTGAAAATCCATGGATTAAGGAAAATATTTTATTTTTCATATTCCTTGTTTAGATGCTTAATGAATTAATAAATATTGTATTTTATCCAATTTTTATTTTCATCATTTATTTTCTTATAATTATTGCTTTATCTAGTATATCGACCATTGACTTATCACGATAGGATCTAATATAAAGATATATTATTTATCTTTGTTTGGCATTTATATATATATGTATGTGTGTGTGGGGGGGGTGTAAAGCAAAGTTCCGCTCGCGCGTAGAACATTATTGACATCATGACGCTTATCCTCGCCTCCTGTGTCTGTGATGATTTCTCGCGACCGTGTCGATCTGAGCGCTAGGTTGGTAATTCTAGGCTGAATCTACGAACTGCGCTCGAGCCCATACGACCGCCTGAAACCACCACTTCCTGCATTGATGAGTTGGTAAGTCTGAAACGACGTCGTCTTTAGGCATAACACACTTTAATAAGTATATATATATATATATATATATAGAGAGAGAGAGAGAGAGAGAGAGAGAGAGAGAGGGGGGAAGGGGGGAGAGTTTGTTCAGTTGTGTGGAAACAAAAATGCAATAACGTGCTCGATTATCTATAAGAGCGTAATATTTATTCATTTATGATTTTACAGAAGTTTAGATTCTATGGAATCAAAGCTTTCGCGGCTAAAACGGAGCCTGACAAAATATAAGTGTTGGGTGTAATCCATTGTAACACTCTTCAGCCATATTTGATCTAGCAATGTCTCTTCGGTGAGAAATGTGGATGTAGGGAAGCGAGGATATCATTCTCCCACTAGATTGCGAAGTTTATGTTGCACTTTGTCAAAACAAGAAAAATGGTTCTGAGGGGCACCTCCTCTGATGTGGCAGCAATGCTTCATGTTAGGGCGTATCTGACTATTATGTAGGTCTAGCATTGCAATCCAGACTTAATGTAACGAGCTAAAAAAACATACTACTTCAAGGTCAAAAACTAGCCAACGATAAGTGTTAGACAGATTCCGAATCTGAAAACAGCAATTCTTCTCCCTTTGTCAAAAACATTGCTCATGGAAGTGAGGACTAAAGGGAAAAATAAAGGAAGCGGGAGTTACAAGGCTGCCGAAAGTTAACCCAAGGTCCACTTTCTACTCTCCTTGCTTGTTTCTCATCAGTATTCGCCCTTGAGTACTCACAATGTTAGTTTCTCATTGGTTAGAGATTAAACTACATCTGATGCGAGCTTCGGTTCGCCTCGATATCATTCTGGCAACCTAGGAGCCAACTTGAACCACCAGACCCTTGTTCATCGGAATGAAGTATTTTTCGGCTCGGTTATCGGAGGTGAACCTTTTTTTATTTTGCCTACCCAAAACAATGTATATTGCCACTGAAGCGCAGAGCTACTGAGATAAGGGCCAGATTTATAGGGAACAGCCTGAGTGGGGAGTTGGACAGCGAGATGTTTGTTCACATTACATTTAAATTTCTGCAATTTTTTAACCTCATAGGTCCCGCACTGTCTGACAAGATTCAGCTCTTGTCGCATCGCTACATTGTTGCACACCTGTGCTTGTTTTACAAGTACTTCCATTGAACATGTTCCAATGAACTTATTGCACTTGTAACCTCTCAACGAAAATACACCGGACTCAATCGACTAACAGAAAAATCACACTCTTTTCTGTAGAGATCCCTAGATACCGCACGATTTTCTATTCCCATAGCTTCTTTTCTCGGATTGCTTCTCTTTGGGTTTTTGTTTTTTTAAACATAGTTCACCCAAAACAAGGCAAGTGGCCATTGTAGACATAAGGGACTATTAGAATTAGGGTGAAAGTTTAGGGGGTCATCCTAAATTGAGAACTGTGCTTTTTTTAAAACATAGTTCACCCAAAACAAGGCAAGTGGCCATTGTAGACATAAGGGACTACTAGAATTAAGGTGAAAGTTTAGGGGGTCATCCTAAATTGGGAACTGTGCTTTATTTTAAACATAGTTCACCCAAAACAAGGCAAGTGGCCACTGTAGACGTAAGAGACTACTAGAATTAAGGTGAAAGTTTAGGGGGTCATCATAAATTGTGAGCTATGCAGCGAGATGCATTTCCTGCTCTTTGTTTTCCCAATTGTATCAACATGCAGAAATTGAAATGTAATGCGAACAAATATCTTGCTGCTCAACTCTACATTGACGTTTCCCCTTTATAAATTAGGCTCCTATTCCCTTAGTTTTCAGTGGTAATAGGCTTTGTTTGTGGTGAATAAAAATAAAAGTTTTTAAAAAATTATGACGTATTTTATTTTGATGACGTTACAATGACGTCATCATACGATTTGTCGTAAGAAAGGCCAGCTTTTTAAACTGTTAGAATATCATCTGAGGGAACTGAAAACGTTTTCTTTTGATAAAAAAAAGCTTCTATTCCGAGTCAGTTACAAAAAAAATGACGATACCAAGAGGCAATATTCTCGAAGACTATATCACTCCCGGCCCGAAATACAGTCTTCCATCACTTATAGGAAATACGAAACATAGTATATACGCACAAGCCCCTAGATACACCTTCGGCAGTCGACAGAAGCCACATCTCATTGACACTAGCCCTGGCCCAAATCTATCACAGACGCCAATTTATCGCGATGGGATACCAGCAAACCCTAAATATTCGTTAAAAAGCCGACTCCATCCGAAACAGCTCGACAGTGCGCCCTCGCCGGCAATCTACAACCTGGAAAAAAGCAAACTCCACGTTTTTAGTAGCGCACCTAAATACAGTATGTCTTTCCGCTTGCAATCCAGATTGGCCGCTTGGAAACCGTCGCCAAAATACGACCTGCCGTCGATCCTGAACGAAACAAAACAGGATAACAAGGGAAGTGTTCCAGATCATTATATAGCGTCCAAAAATGTTCGCTTGCCGAAACTGGAGTCTCCTCCTGGTCCGGCTGACCACAGCCCTACATCGTCGAGTATCTATTGTAATAGGTCGCTGCTATATTTTAAATAAAGATAGCGTAAACGAGAAGATGCCGGGAGTCGTCACGTACCGCCCAGAGTGTTTGAAGCCCTTCAAAAGAAAGGATCGCAATTTAGCTTTCGTGTAAAGTACCGAACACTTCAGAGTCGAGAACTCGTAAACAAGAAGCAAAACAAATAATTTATAGCAAACGCAGTAGAATTAAATTCTCTACCGACACGTAAAAAGTGTGTAAGATTTTTTATTTGAGCATTTTATTTTAATGTTTGTGTGTCTTATCGACACGCGAAAATTAATATATATATTGCTTAACTTCGCTAAACTTAGACGATTACGTGTAATTTTACGAGAGGTATGTTGGTGGGCTTGCCACTCTAACCTAGGGTTCGTGGTAGAGTATGTAATATGTTTTACTATCTTTTCTCAGCATGAAGGTAACAGAAGTTAAGTCATCACCTGGTCAATTACGATGTATAGTCCTATAAAGTATTTCGTTTCATGAAAAACGTGCTTCTAGAAAATACGAACCAAACTAAACCGACTTTGCTGAATGAGATTTGCGTAAACAGCCGGAAAAGTGGAGTTAAACCGAGCCGTTGTCAAGCAGTCAGTTAGTACGAAATGAAACAACTTTTCTCTGGGATTTTTTTTTCTAATCATTTTTTTTTTTTAACTTATCTGAACGTATTATTCTTTACGAAGAAGGATTTATTTCGGAGGAAAGGAAACAATGAAACAACTTTTACATCTTTTTTCCCCCGAGAAATTTTTGATCATTTAAAAAAGAAATCGTTTTTTTTGTTTGTTTTTGTTTTTTTGTTGTTGTTTTTTTTGTAAGTAAGTGGTAGTTTAGAGTTAGTTTAGGATTAGTTTAGGGTTAGGTTACGGTTAGGATTCTTTAAAAGAAAACAGTCGTCCTCTGTACATTTTTCATTTTAGGTTTGGCGTTGTCTTTAATGAATTGTCTGTAATTGTCGTCTGCCACAGTTATTTCGCAGTTTGCGATGCGTAAACGTCTTCGTTTGTTTATATAGTATTTTATTGTAATTATCGTCTTTAGTAATTTCATTTTATGTTATTTGTGCATGATAGGATCTCGTGAGAAGTAGGAAGTTTAGACGTTTTATCGTTAATTCTAGGTGCGACACTACTACCAATTGTTTGATCTCTATCAGATTATTCAGACGGCGGCTCATCACGCAGGTCGCTGAAATCTCGTTGTGTAGATGACATGTAGCAGTAGTTCCTTCTCTCTTTTTGTTTTATGAAGCCACTTAATATAAGGAGCTAAAAAGATACTTCACGGTCAAAAACTAGCCAACAATAAGTGTTAGATGGATAGATTCCGACCCCCCAAAACAGCAATTATTCCCCCTTTGTCAGAGACATCGCTCATCGAATGTGAGAACTAAAGGACAAAATAAGGGAAGCGAGAGTTGCGAGGCTGCCGAAAGTAAACCGAAATCACGATATATGTATTGGGGAACGTACCCAGTACTATTCAACACTCTAATCTTGTTTCAGCGATTGTTTCCGTTATATCCGAAAACACAAGATAGACCATAACGGATGTGTTAAGACACTCTTCTTCTAAGATCCTCTGATATTTATTAATAAACTAACAACTCTGACAAGACGCACCTGAAAAACGTCGGAGATTACATCGGCCGAAACGTTGTGAGAATAACATCCAATATGAAAACAGTAGTTCGAATTTTTATTTATCTTCCTCCTACAGTGGTAAGATGTGACACAAGGTCGAGAAAGTGGGATTTGAAAAGCCAGCGCCCGAGAAAGTGATCACTCTGGCCTACAAATAATGCCGCGGCAGCCCTGTCGGCATTTACCGGTAGGGGCGCCTCAGGCAGTAAGCAATAAACTTACTCCTCTCCAAACAGGGGAGGCAAAGCCTGGGAGGGTGGATCTCCTAGAACTGCACAGGACAAACCCACAAACCGGCGGAATCAAACCCCGAAGGCCAAGGCGATACCGGTCTATGGGGTGTAGTATCCATCGGAACAGATACTACACTGCGATCCCAGTCAGTAGTTCGAATAATCCCTATTTATCTATTTCCCACAAAGTAGAATGTGACACAAGGTCGGAAAGTGGGAATTGCGCACTCTAGAGGAAGAGTACTTGGGATTTTAAAAAATTGCCTGAGCAGCCCCGTCGGCAGTCCCCGGTAGGGGCGCTTCAGGCGATTAGTAAAAATCTGCACAGGACAAACCCATAGACAGGCGTAAATCAAGACCCGAAGGCCAAGACAATACCAGTCTATGGGGTGCAGTATCCACCGGAACAGATACTACACTTTGATCATGGCCAAAAGGTCGAATAATCGAAATAATTTGTTATATCTATCTATAAAGTTACCTTTCATTCTTTATGACGTCATCCATTCTCAAGTAAAACATTTTGTTTTTTTAATAATAATCATTCTACATTTTATACGTTTTTCACCTCCCACTCTCTCTCTCTCTCTCTCTCTCTCTCTCTATATATATATATATATATATATATATATATATATATATATATATATATATATATATATATATTGTATTTTTATGTAATTATTTTTATTGGTGATTGCAGCGTTCGTTGATGTTTTTTTTTGTTTTTTTGCTCACTACTACTTCGATTGTCTCACTTCCTAAGTGATTAAGATGCAGAAAATTGTATTATTAGTCGCCTTTAACTTTATAGGACGTATTTTCGTTGATATATATATATATCTATTTATTTTATACGTACATAAAAGTAATCCATGCACACGTGTTTCTGACTCACAGCCGTCATCAGCATCCTTGTCTAAGTTAGCCATGCTCAGTCTCTCATTACTTCTCTTATCATTTACCCTTTATTTACGTCATTCGTCTTTTGTGACGTCATCCAGTCTGCGCGGCGAAATGTCCTTTTGACTGAGATCAAAGTGTAGTATTTGTTTTGATGGATGCTACACTCATTAAACCGGTACCGTCGTTGCCTTCGGGCCTTTATTCCGCCGGTCTTAGGGTTGTCCTTTGCAGATCTAGAAGGTCCATCCTCCCAGGCTTTGCCTTCTCACCCTTAGGGGTTAGTTTATTGCTAATCGCCTGGGGCGCCCCTACAGTAAATGCTGACGGAGCTGCCCAGGCATTATTTGTAGGTCAGTGTACTTCCTCTAGTACGCTGGCTTTTCAATCCCACTTTCCGACCTTGTATCACATCCTACCACTGTGGGAAGGAGATAAATACAAAAAATAAATACTACTGTTATATTAAATAAATTATAAAAACAAATTAATTACAAATCACCGTAACTCACCGTTTTGTATTTTTAATTCCTCCAGGAATTTTTATTTTACTTTTTCAAAAGTATAGTAAATATATTGTAAAATATATAGGAAAAACTAAAAGTATGCTTTAAAACGTATAGATTCATAATATATAAATATATACAACACAAATTCCATGCATTTTAGGCTGACGATTCCCCACGGGGATGAAACGCGGAAGCCTCTGTGTAGCTTAATTGTCATAAATATATTTTCATAACTTACTACCTAACTCTACTCACGTATTGAGCACTGTTGAAGTAAATACTAAAAATCGATTCATAAAATATTATATCTCCTTATAGTATTATATGTCGATACATAAAATAATACATGAAATTATATATATATATATATATATATATATATATATATATATATATATATATATATATATATATATTATGTGTTCAGCATTTTTTCATTTAAGCAAACATTGTTAAAAATAACAGAATTCTCAACTTAATTATGCCTTTTTTCATTTTTTTTTGTCTTTTTGTGTTAAATTTTTTTAAAATAATGTATGTTCCATGTGTATCACGAACGTTTTCAATGTTTCGTCGAATCATCTTCAGGTGATAAAAGCAAATTAACAAAAAAGCTGGAGAAAAGAAGAAAATTTCAAAAGATAACTGAGAAACGCAGACGTGAAGTCAGGCGACAAAAGAACGGTCCTGCATTGATCCAGGAAAACATTAGCAATTAAAATTCCGCTCCGCCAGAATTAGCGTCACATGATAAAATTGTCTTTCGTTAATCATTTTAAAATGTTGTTACTGGTTTCATACGTAATGTTATTAATTGTGGGTTGCTGGCTTTTAATAAATTATAGGTAATAACAAAAAAAAGCTTGAAAATTCCTAAACCAATTTGAAAATATTAAAAATACTCGAAGCTATCTTTACTAAAACCTGGAACAATGCGTACATATTTTTGTATTATTATTTTAACACAAACAAGATCATTAGGAGAAATATTAAATAAAAAAGCTATAATTAAGAAAGAAATGCTGTTAATTTTTATAATGTTTGCTTAAATGAAATATATATATATATATATATATATATATATATATATATATATATATATATATAATTTAGATACTGTATATTACATATTTCAGCAATGTACCGCGGTTTCATCAAAAAGGGCAGATTTAGACATCTTTAGTAAATCTCTGTGCCCAGTGGAATGATCGGCAAGAAACCAACGTCTTCAGATGCGGCCAAAATAGATACAATCCAGAGGGTAAAAAGTCCAATAGAGGGTTCGTTCGTGGATGCAACAAGGCTCAGTAATTCGTGAGGTGGGAAATATTTGCCATATTAAAAAGTCTTCCTGTGCTGAAAATCATAAAATACGTCGAAATTGACGAAGAGACAGCAAATTAATATTTAAAAGTTAGGCCAAGTTCCCATATATATATATATATATATATATATATATATATATACCAACTAAGTATAGCAACTAAATTAGAGTGGAGCCTTTGGAAAATAAACATTCACATTCCATTATAATTATATAAATCGGGAAGTTAAGAATTGAATTAAATGAATGCCCCATAAATTAAATCGAAAATTATTTCATAAGAATATCGGGAAATGGCTTATAAACTTGATAATTAAACGTAAAATACGAAACTAAACTCTTAGTGAAAATACATAAATAAAGAAAGAAAGAAAGAAAGAAAAAATGATAATAACATATGAACCGAAATAAAACAGACCATTATAATTATTAGATTAACGATATTAGTCAAGCGAAACCGAACAAGATTATTAATTTTATTAAAAATCAGATATGAATAGCAATTTACATGTTAATATAGAATATATTATAACAGAGAAATGGGATAAACACTTCCGTCCAAATTCCACTTCACCTCTTCCCCCTTCCCCTACCTAAAGAGTACCAAGAAAACGGTATGAGCGCTCCCATTTCTCAGTAGGAAAACACCAACCATCGCAACCCATCTGATGATTCTCGTCTTGACGAGACGAAATACAAATTATAACGTGAAATGGCGAAAATGCTGGTCTGAGTTATTTCTTTTAAACCTAGTAGATCACAAAATTCATCACAATTAAAATTTTAAATATTATAATCAAGCTCCGAAAATCACCATTTAACAATGTTTATCCATACGTACGCGCGTTTCAAAAATCATCATTTTAATCGCTATTACATCATAGTTAAACTTGATTATGATATTTAAAATATTTAAAATTTATTATGTAATCTGGAAATATCGCAATTGTTTTAGTTCTTTAACTTAAAGTTTTCTTTATATATATATATATATATATATATATATATATATATATATATATATATATATATATATATATATATATATATATATAGTCTCGGAAGTTTCTCACCATTATAACTATATAAAAAAAAAAAAATTTTAACTTTTAGTCCCAAGTCTTTTAGTGGAAAATCACTCATGTAAGTCAATTTATTTTTTACAGTTATTATATTAGTTTGTTTCTAACACTATTTTAAGGGATCATCAGTTGTTTACCATGAAAAACTGTTTCGGGAAATATATATATATATATATAATCCAGGTAAAGTAGATTTCCACAGGATAAAAATCCACAGAATTTCAACTGGGCTTATAAAAAAAATGCTCAATAGTAAATAGAGCTATTTATATAATTATTTTATTCATACAGACATATACAAAAATCCGCTACACTAGCATGTCGATGTTATCGATCAATAGTTAAAAACGGAAAAAATGTTTCCACCTGATGAGATCTTAGTTTCTAATAACTATTGATCGCTACATATTTTTTATATTCTTGTATGAATAAAATAATTATATATATATATATATATATATATATATATATATATATATATATATATGTGTGTGTGTGTGTGTGTGGGTGTGTGTGTGTGTGTGTGTGTTAGCAATTAAAAACGTACTGTTCTAATGAAAACTTTGTGAAATTAGAGGTTACACCGCTGAAGTTATGGGCTGAGAAAAGTTCTTTATATTTTATGGAGTTAATATGATCGAAATTTGTTCAAATAAAGTCAAGTGGGTCATTGATCTATGTAAACTGCAACCGCTGAAATATTTTCATCGACAATAAACTCTGCGCTTCAATTGTCTTCCGTGAAGTGGGCGTACTCGTCGAGCGAGTTGACATACTACCACACACACACTCACACACACAGACACACATATATGATAAGCCGGCAAAAGACGAAACACGTGTCTGTGGATGTTAATATTTATATATAATATATTGGTTTCCCTAGAGGAGAGTACTCTCATGTGAGAAAAAAACGGTTTTTACCTAAGCTAATCTGCGAAATTCTTCCATGAAAAGATTGTAGAGATTGTCTCAAATTTAAAAAAAAAAAAACTCCAATTATTTCAAGACCGTTTTACGAAGACTTAGCTCTACAAAAAATCAAAATGTTCTCGACCCATAACTTTAGTCGTGTAAGCTCTATTTCCTTGGAGTTTTCACGAAACAAATGCTTTAGTTATTTTTAATTGTCAATGCATCTTCGCACTAGTAGGTCGATCAGTCACGCTTCGGTTTGAAATATCATTCTCATTGTTTAACGCGCAAATTTAATTGATATCACATTGAATAAGACACGCCTAATCATCACATTGTATACGAAACGGCTAATCATCTCATTGTATAAGACGTATTTAATAATCCAAGTGCATAAGACGCGTTCCATTTTCTTATTGTAGAAGATATGTCCAATCATTCCATTGTATAAGAAGCGTCCAATAATCCCAATATAAGACAGGCCCAATCATCCCATTGTATAGGACGCGCTTCATCATCTCATTGTATAAGACGCATGCAATAATTTCATTGTATGACACATCCAATCATCTCATTGTATAAGACGAATACAATCATGTCATTGTATAAGACGCATCCAACCATATCATGGTGTGAGACGCGTCCAATCATTTCATTGTATGAGATGTTCATTCATCCCATTGTATGACGCACCAAAAGCACCTTGTATAAGACGCATCCAATCATTGCATTGTATAAGAAGCGTCCAATAATTCACATGTATAAGGCCCAATCGAATTATCTCATTTTATAAGACGCCTCGAAGCATCTTATATAGTACGCGTCCAACTATATCATTTTATAAGACGAACCTAATCATTCTATTGTATAAGACGTGTCCAAGCATCCCAATGTTATCATTTTCTTCTTTTTTTTTAATTTCTAAATTAAAGTAAGATATCGATTTTGTCTTTTTACAGAACTCCGGCGCGAACGCAGACCCCATGGTACTATTGCGAAAAACACTAATACAAAATGAATGCGACCATTGGATTCTTCGTAAGGATTACTCGAGAAAAGTTGTTTGATCTTTGCATTGGTCTTTGTTTTCACTTGATAGACGATGATTGAAAGCGTTAATTGGACCCATTTTACAATTTTGCATAAAACTAATCATAGCCCAAATATCGACCTCTTACGCCTAGCAGCTGTGTTCCAAAATCAATAATGATCAGTTAGTTAGTTTAGGAGTGAATCCTGCACGTACAAATATATAAACATATAAACATTCCTAACTTTATATAAATAGAGATTAGAAGAGCTACCCGGCGTCGTCCAGGATCTTAATTTCCATAAATTACAGAAAAACAAAGAGTAAAATTAAACAATCTTCATAATATTGTCATTTGTTTCGGTTCTTTTAAAGAGTAAATCAGAATAAAAATACTTATGACCGGGTGAGGTTCGAACGCTAAGCCTCTGCCTTTATGACAGGCGTGGTAATCGTTTGAGCCACCGAATCAATTCTAGTTCTTACAGTCAAATGTGGCTTGAAACCGAAAGAATTGCATCCTTTCTGTCTTTCCTTTTTTCCCGTCAGCCAAATGCAACGAATGAAAGGGGAGAGGAAAAGCGAAAAGGATAAATAAAGACTTCCTTTCTCTCTTTTTCGCCGGTGAATATCCAAATATTTATCTGTTATAAAATGATTACCCGGTGATTTTAGTAGCAGTATCAGGACTTCTAACTCTGAGGGTGAACGCTCCTCCGCCTTTCAGTATCTTCCTCTCCTACTCTCCACTGAGGTTGCCTCTATAAATATGGCCCCTAGCACAGTAGCCTTTACGCTTCAGTGGCAAAATTCCTTGTTTGGGGTGAATAAAAATTAAAAAAGGAAATAAATAGAATAAATAAATAAATATTAATCAATATTAAATATTAAAAGAAATGAAATCTGTTAAAAATAAAGAAATTTTTTTTAACAACACAGGCTTATATTTTCCCTATTTTATACTAATGAAGCAGATTTGTGTATCTACCTTGTGTTGATATAGCTATTAATTGCAAATATAGTTGGGGAATCGTCTTTATCTTCTATATCTAACTAGCAGGAAGACCTTTCTCAGGATTGAATGAGGGTCACTACTTATGTACTTTTTCACTATGCTCATGACACTATATTACTTTGTTTTTACTGTCCTTCTTCTCCCGTTTCGTCCCCTAATATAGTCAGAAGAAGCTGAAATTTTGGAAAACTCTCTCAATTAGTGCTTTATAGATATACTTTACATTTCATATAAAATCGGATATACGTATTTGATGTTTTAAGGGGGTTCTGTCCCTATGGGTCACTTAGAGGTGGGGGCACCGAGATATTTAGTACATAGAGAGTAGAGATACAGGACCACTTCCATTGTCTTCCCCGGAAAATTTTATACATACGCTTTAAATTTCATGAAAATATGATATATTTTAGGTTTTAAGGGGCTACTTTTATTTTAATTATAATATATATATATATATATATATATATATATATATATATATATATATATATATATATATATATATATATATATATATGCGCGTGTGTGTGTATTGTGTGTGTGTTGTATCCCTACGCTGATGAGAGTCGTAAGCTTGAAAGAACGTCGTACATAGGTAAAATATTAAACATATAATTTAATTATATATATATATATATATATATATATATATATATATATATATATATATATATATATATATATATATATATATATATATATAGGGTGATATCTGCTTTAGATGTTATTATTTTAATGGCGAGTTTCCTTACTGATCTATATTTTCCCATGACAACATCTAAATAATAGTATGTAGGCCATGTTCGTTGAAGCAATCTCCTAAGTCTTTTATGCAGTTTAAGCAATTAAAAGGAACATTCTTTCGTTTAACTAGTTATGTCTTATAATACGCATATAAAACACCGCAGGCAATTACCTCAAAACTAAACACAAAAACTTCACATCCACAATGCATTTTGCTGAGTTGGCAAGATTTAATAAACAAATGTCGAGAAAAAAAAGCACGTGACAAATCCATAACAAAAAAAAAGGAAGATATTTCGGAATTTTGGGGATGCGGATTGATAATTTATAATATTTGGATTATTCGATTAGTTTGGGGGATAATGATTGATCATTTATATTATTTGGATTATTCGATTATTTGGGGGCTGAGGATTTAAAATTTAAAGCAAGTGAAAAATCCATAAAATAACAGGACCCTATTTCGGAATTTTAGGGATGCGAATTGATCATTTATATTATTTGGATTATTCGATTATTTGGGGGTTGAGGATTTAAATTTAAAACAGGTGAAAAATCCATAAAAAACAGGACCCTATTTCGGAATTTTAGAAATGCGAATTGATAATTTTTATTATTTGGATTATTTGATTATTTGGGGGTTGAAAATAGAATAGATTGGGGTGGGCATTTTGGAGGATCTCTACTACCCAAAAACAAAACCGGGTCAGGACTAATTTACTCCACTAGATAAAGGTCTTTAAAATTTGAAGGGTGGGTTTCGCAGAACCCATGACCGTGTGTGCCATGCCTATGCATGGAACAAAAGGTCGTAGCCAGCTCCTCGACGGATGCACAAACTAGTGTCGCGCACCCACCTCCTACCGAACCACATGAGATGTAATCTCCTTTAATCGCATCTGATCGTCACTTTAATCTGATGTTGAAAGTAGACGACCAGATCATCTTGGATGTTATTATAACAACATTGCGGCCGATGTAACCTTTCGATGTTCCAACATCGAACGCATAGACACGGGGGTCCAGGTTGGGTTCCATGTCAGCTTTAACAATCATCAACCAAATATTCGTTGTTCACCACATCCCGTATCAAATCCTGCAAGGCGGGCTGGGGAGATTGCTTCGTGGAGAAGATGAACTCTCCCGGTTGACAGCAGTGGGCATGACCCAGCCAGACTTAGACCAATCGGTATTTCATTTTGGAAGAGACAGTATTTCTGTAAGCCGGTGACTGGTCGGAAAAGAATTTAAAAATATTAATTCAATACTTTATTACACACAAACAATTCGTGCATTAACAACAAAAATAACTAAATTGAATAAGCTGAAACGTTAACGACGGCACAGTGGGAAATATTTATGCCTGCCTGTCCGTTTATCTGTCCACTAACTACTTTAAGGTGATTCAGTTAATTGAGAATCGGTAGGAATGCTCTTCTACTTGACAGTTTTCCGGGGTTCAAAACCTTTGGATACAAAAGTCTACGCTTAGATCGAACAGAATAAAAGTAGATAATGGGCACACAGACAGACTGTTTCATATTCTTTTTTATGGAATTCGCTCCTGGCAAGGCATGAAGCCACTTGATTAAAGGAGCTTAAAAAATACTACTTCACGGTAAAAGAAAAGCCAACGATAAGTGTTAGATGGATAGGCTCCTTCTACCGTGCTGACACCTGACAGTAGCCTATATCTATACCAAGCCATCATCCGCCCATGCATGGAGTATTGTTGTCACATATTGGCTGGTGCACCGTCAACTAGTCTCTTCCTCTTAGACAAGGTCCTAAAAAGAGTCGCTAATCTAATAGGTCCCTCACTATCCACTAAGCTCCAGCCGCTGTTCCATCGCCGTAATGTTGCAGCTTGTTCTTGTTTTACAAGTACTTCAATGGAATGCGCTCTGGTGCCTCCTCGGCGTAAATACACTCAGTCAATCCGACAATCAGCTAAATCCCATTCATTCACTGTGGAGGTCCCCAAATGCCGGAGAGCTCTCTACTCCAATAGCTTCTTTCCTCGTGCAGCCGGCGTTTGGAACTCCCTCCCTGCTCACTGTTTCCCGACTGTACCGACATACAGAAATGTAAAACTAATGTAGACAAGCATCTCGCTGTACAGTTCCCAATGTAGGATGACCCCAATACCTTCACCTTAACTATCAGTAGTCACTTACGTCTACAGTGGCAGCATATCTTGTTAAAAGAAAAAAATTCCTACCCAGAAAACAGCAATTCTTCCTCCTTGTTCAGAAACATTGCTTATGAAATGTGAGGATTAAAAGATAAAATAAGGGAAGCGAGATTTACGATAGTGGCCAAAGTAAACCCAAGGTCTATTTTCTACTCTCTATTATTATAGCTGATCGAATCAACGTTTACTTCTCTAAGGATTTTTAAAATACATACTAAAATATTCGTAGATTTTGAGATTGAATTATGTTTTTAAAAAATGTTCTAATGAGCCGTATTTTGCAATTAACTCATCAAGTCATCTTGCTATGTCTCTATCTATCATTCTCATTTTTTCTCGCTCTATATTTTTTGCTCCTCTTTGCTTTTATTCTATTCGACATCTATCACTCTCGCTTCGGACACTCTCTTTCTTCCTCCCTCTCTCTCTCTCTCTCTCCCCCCCTCTCTCTCTCTCTATCTATCTATCTCGCTTTTCTTAATAACAGTCGAAGGAAATAAAGAAAGGAAATTACAAAAAGATTGAAATAGTCCATTATATACAAAAGAGAGTATCACCACATGCAATAATACTATTTAACCCATATTTGGAACGGAAAAGGGAGGAAGGGAGAGAGAGATGTATAGCGATCAGTAAAAGGCTAATATGAGAGTTTGTCTTTTTATTTTATTTTTATTCATATTGAACTGGCTTTGCAGACTCATTTTTCCGAATTCAAATCAATCTAACCCGAGCTCAATGAGTGACTCAACGGGGCACATATTTTCTACTCAGTATTTATGCTATTTATGCGTGTGTGAGAGAGAGAGAGAAAGAGATAGGGAAAGAGAGAGAAAATTTTCATATTATGGTTATTTATATTTTCTTATTTCTCAACTCACAATCCAGGTCACCTATTTGACAAGTATCTAAACGTGGGTTGGTTTAGTTTTGTTTGTTTGTTTTTGTAAAACAGAAGAAAGTCACGTTTTGCCATGGCGGAGAATGAAAGTGCTTGATTGACGACGAGGCGGGCGATTTATAAAGAAACAAACAAACAAGCAACAATAAAAAAAAAAATGTTAAAAAAACATCTTCGCTCTAAACACGGGGGAGGGGGTGACAAACCGGCTTCTTCGTTAGAAACAAGATTTATGCATTCTGAAGTTTTTGAGATGAGGATTGATAATTTGTATAATTTCGATTATTCGGACTACTGTTCTCATATTGAGTGTTATTCTATCTGTCCATCTATACAGTTCACGATGGAAAATGAACATAATAACAAATTATCCTTCCTAGATGTGCTGATAACTCGCACTGATCAAGGGTTTAGGTCATCTGTATATCGAAAGCCAACTTTCACTTGACAGTATCTAAATTTCAACTCCCACCATCCATATAATGTAAAGAAAGGAATCGCCGCTGCCTTCAACATCGAGCAAAGACAATATGTAGTAATAGCAATACATGTCAAGAGGAGATGGACAGCGTGAGAGAAACCTTCCACCGAAACAACTCAACAGAGAGCATGACATCAACTCCAAGAAATCGAGACCAAATCCCAAAGGGACACCACCCGAAAACTCACCACAGTGTGTATACCATATATGAAGGGCTTGTCGGAAAAAATGCAACGAATATGTAATCCATATGACATCAGGACAGTATTCAGGAGCGATTTCCTTTTTGAACTGTTAGAAACAAGATTTATGCATTCGTGAAGATCATCATTGTACCAACTTTTCTGCACATTTCTGAGACGCCATTTTCTTTTTGAAAAAAAAATGAACAGACAGCGATTGTAGATTCCGGTTCCGATCGTTAATCATGGAAGCAGCGATCGATGAAGATGGCATGACAGCAATGGAGATGACATTAGGATTCATTGGTCGCTTTATTCATTGGATAGCTTTATTTTGTACACATTAAACACGGTAATCTTGTCAATGTTATTTTTACTCGTATTTCTCTCTCTCTCTCTCTCTCTCTCTCTCTCTCTCTCTCACACATACACACTCGCATACACACACACACGGCGTATGTAGGTAAAAATAATTTAATATTATTTACTTAAAATTAATATTGTTATAAGCCCTTTAAGAGATTGAAGTTAAACATAGACTGTCACGTAGCTCTATGGCATGTTCCGATAACGTTCGTTGAACACTCTCTATCCAGTCTTTCTAGACGTGCACCCTTCGCATAAATAGAACTTAAATTCTCTTTCTTGACGTGAGAATGTCTCGTGGCCATTTGGTTATGGCGCTTGCTTGCAGAGTCTAGGTTAATTATTATTCCCTACACGGATGAAAGCGAAATATATATCTCAGAGGAATGTTGTTTTTTGAAATGTGAAAATGTGAAAAAATAAAAATAATAAAATAAAAACATGATGATTGGAATATAAAATGACTTCTCTTATTTTGGCCTTTAGGTCTAACATTCCATGAGCGATGTCCTGGCAAAGGGGGTAGAATTGCTGTGTTCTGGGTCGGAATCTATCCATCTAACACTTATTGTTGGCTAGTTTTTGACCTTGAAGTAATTTTTTATTTATTTTTAGCTCCTTACATCAAGTGGCTTCATGCTTTGTCTGGAGCGATTTTCATAAAAAATTATATATATATATATATATATATATATATATATATATATATATATATATATATATAAGTCAAATGCTTAGACTTAGACAGTATCCTAACTAGACAAAGAAAAGCAACACTTTGCGTATACATAGACGAAAGATGAAGTCAATAAAGTCCATTCGATACCAATAAATACTCCAGGTATTACAATCAGCTTTATGATTAGGACTTTAGCGCAACCAGAACTTTTATATGACAACTTAGAAAGATAACAAAATTTGAGACATTCATCATTAGGTATAGAAGTTCCATAAATTCAACATCAACAAATTTTCGTGTACGATCATTTCTAGGACAGATTTTTTTTATTACGTCCCTTTATTAGCATAAAATAAGAAGGAAAATCATGAAATGTTTCGCCAATAGTTCAGTCAGATAGTAGAGTCTTTAAATACGTCAAAGACAGAGTCCCCAACAATTTTGAAGCAAGAAACAAATTAATCAATATTTTTCCATTATTTTTATAATATGGCTAGCAGAAAAATGGGATGTCACTTTACGGTCATCAATAATGAAGTTATATATGCATGTGTTTAACCGCCCCCCCCCCACTTTTTAGGAGAGCTCCCCACTTTTATAACTGTCCCGCCGGTCTTGATATATATATATATGTTTCCACAAATATATATATATATATATATATATATATATATATATATATATATATATATATATATATATATATTGTGTGTATTTAGGCAGCATTTTCTCATTTATGCAAACATTGTTAAAAATAACAGAATTCGTCTGTATAATTATATCTTTTTTTCTCAATTTTTCTGATGGTCTTTTTTGTATTAAAATCAAAAAAATGAATAAATGTTCCATAGTTTCACAAACGTTTTCGATTCTTCGTCGAATCATCCTTAGGTGGCAAAAACAAATGAACAAAAAAGCTTGAGAATTTTTTTAAAGACGGTGGAGAAACGCGCAGAGAACGTTTTTCACATTGTTCCAGGAAAGTCGTTGACGATTTAAATTCAGCGACGCTGGAGTGGCATCACAGAACAAAATCGCATTACATTCTAGAAATGGGATTTTATCATTTACGTTCAGTTCTATGGTGAATTTAAGAACCGAGTTTTTTGGAAAAGGTCTTGAAGTTTGTGTATTTGTTCATTATTAACAGCTAGAATAAGAATATCGTCGACATAGCGTACAGGATTTTTTTAATGTTATTAAATTTTTTTTTCTTTCTAGGTTTGACATATAAAATTCCTTAAGAATCGGACCGAGAACCGAACCCATTGAAACTCCGTCGATTTGAATGTAAATGTTCCCCTTGAAGTCATAAAAAGGTACTTCGGTGATGCAGATTAATAGTAACTTCTTTAGTATTTTTTAATTAATTTTAAGTGCAGGGAGAGACGGGTTATTGTATATATTATTGATGATTATGTCTATTGTTTCCTTTACGGGTACATTCGTGAATAGGCTTTCTACGTCTAGGGGGGGGGGGCAATGATTTTATTATCCGGTTGTTTGCTTTGTAAAATTTGTAATAGTTCTTGACACTCACCGTTTTTATCTCCCCTGTTTTTCTATATACGTAGTTACGGAGGTCTGTGTTGACGTCATGGATTTAAATCTACATATAATTTTCTACGGCTATATCCCTATTGTCCATGGTGGTTTAGTATTATTAGATTGGGTTAATGTTCAGGAGAGATGAAGAAAAAGGTATACTTTATTTGAGCCAACTTTAACGATACAAGTCTGATTTTCATTCTTCATTATATAATAAAGAGCAACGAATATATATATATATATATATATATATATATATATATATATATATATATATATATATATGTGTGTGTGTGTGTGTGTGTGTGTGTGTCTCATCACACTATATTTGCTAAGTAGATACGGAATGATAAGTTCATTTAAGGTCTTTGTTAAGGGATATATAGGAGTAGTAATTTCGGATATGAAATGTCGGAGAGGGGAATTAGGTGTCTGTATCTTAACTGTTCTGTACAAATATCCACGTTTGTAATCGCCAATTATTTTGGGAAGTTGATAATTATCAATTTGTGCATTGTTACAATTTGTGAATGTTTTACAGGGGGGGGGCAGAGACTGGAGGCTAGTCGATCACTTCCCATGAAAATAACGTTAGAGTAGAAAAGACTAGCAGTGTGCTGTGAGCAGCACCTCCCCAGATGTGGCAACAGTACTCCATCTTCGGACGTATCTGACTCTTATACAGGTAGAGGAATGTGTCAGGAGTGAAAAAAGGTTTGTTTGTTTTTTTTATTTATATATTCCTTGCTTTAATTAATTAATGATTTAATAAATATTGTATTTCATCCAATTTTTATTTTCATCATTCGTTTTCTTCCAAAGAATTTCAACCGTGCTTATAAAGAGTGCTCAATATCAAATAGAGCTTCTATATATATTATTATTTTTATTTATACATACATCTACATAATCTGAGACACTGGCATGTCGATGTTATCGATCGACAGTTGTTAAAAGTTGAGATCTCATCAGGAAGAATCTGATGCTTCCCTTAGGTCACATTTGACCAAAAATGCAGCAAACATTGATGTTATTGGGTGTTTTTCCTTTCCATTTGGAAAACTCAATCATGTTCTGCAAAGTGAAAAACAAAAACAACATTTTTTTTCTTCTAAAAAAACAACCAAACTAAACACTATGAATAAATACTTGAACATATAAAGAACTTGAAGCATAAAATCTGTTACCAAAATGACCGGATTCGGCATTAAATAACCCGAAAAGGGTTGATAAGCCGTAAAAAAAACAACCAACATATATATATATATATATATATATATATATATATATATATATATATATATATAAATGTATTCTTTGATAAACATTGAATAATTATGAAACTTTTTTTTTAAATGGACATTTGAAACTTTGTGAAAAGCCCATTGTTTTTCCCAACGTACAAGTTGGTCCTGGCGAAATAGTTTCACCAAATGGCAAAGTGCACCGTTCCTTGATCTTAATAGCAACGTACGCGCGTTCATCTTGTTGTAATCACAAATAGACAACAAAGTTTCATTTCAAAACGAAATTCTTTCTCTCTCTCTCTCTCTCTCTCTCTCTCTCTCTCTCTCTCTCTCTCTCTCTCTCTTTGTTTTTGCTGGGGATGGGCACCTACTAGATGGCAGACATTCACCTTATATTTCAGAGCCTCCAACCGAAAGATCTTTTTAGGATTCTAACCGTCTATTTAAGTGAAATTGTGTGGATCTCTCTTGCCTTGGTTTATAGGGTATATTCGCTAGGTAGATTTTAGTTCTTTGTCCTGAGTCCAATGCTCCTATGATCACTAGAATTATTGAGATCTTCCGATTCAAGATTCCTATTGTGTCATACATAAGCTATTGGTATTTAGTTCTCTTTTCAGTGCGTTAAAAAACTTGTAATACTGAAAACGCTCACATCAGAGTTCAAACCTTATTTGTGTGCATTTAGTTTTAAAATACGTTGTTTCTTTTTGTTGGCGTGCTGGAATTTGGCGTCTATTAAAATAGATTTCATGTCATCTGGTGTATGTTAGGTTTGGTTGAAATATTTGGCTATTTGGGAGTAAGGTGTGTCTTGTCTAATAGTAAGTTTTAGGTTATTAAGGCTAATTCTAAAAGGCTATTTGGTATCGCCTATGTAGCCACTATTTGAACAGTTTATGCAAATCTTGTAACATAGAATTGAGTCTATCGCAGGTAATCTGCGGCGGTTGTATTTGGATGCGTGTCTCGACACTCACCGTTTTTATCTCCCCTGTTTTTTCTATGTACGTAGTTACGGAGGTCTGCGTTGACGTCATGGATTTAAATCTACATATAATTTTCTACGGCTATATCCCTATTGTCCATGCTGGTTTAGTATTATTAGATTGGGTTAATGTTCAGGAGAGATGGAGAAAAAGGTATACGTTATTTGAGCCAACTTCAACGATACAAGTCTGATTTTCATTCTTCATTATATAATAAAGAGCAACGAATATATATATATATATATATATATATATATATATATATATATATATATATATATATATATATATATATATATATATATATATATGAAGCAATCCAACAAAAGATATAAGCGTCAACTAATATCTTATAATTAGTGAAACATCCGGATAAAAAATATCGATTCAACAAAAGTATGTTTTTGGATTGATATGTTTGATGTTATGTATTTTTATGTATTTGTGTATATAATTTTATATATTTTCAAAGCGTAATTTTATTGCCTGTAGTAGTATAACTGCGGTAATGGTCCTCTGAAGAGAAGAATTATCTTTGAAAACTCATGAGCTAAGGACTTAAGGATGCTTTGCATGAACTTTGAATTCTAATAAAATTTGATTGACACCTTATTTTATTACTTCATTTTATATTATATTATATATATATATATATATATATATATATATATATATATATATATATATATATATGTCTCATCACACAAATGTTAGCGAGTACAAAGTTTCTCGACAAAGAGGGGAATGAAGTCAGACCCTCGTCCGCCTTTACTATATTTCCATGAGACATTTTCTTTCTTTGTTCTTCCTTTCTGTTTTCTATACCGATTTATACGTTTTCTTTCTTTCTTTTTTTCTTATATATATATATATATATATATTAGGGGAGGTCGATTTTGAAACTGTAAATTATCGCACCCGAAGAAAGTTGCCAAATAATGTCAAAAGTTACCACAAGAAATATTTTGCTTCAAAATTTTGTATTTATTTGAGCATTGCAACTTTAAGATCAAATAAATCGAGATTTTTTATCACTGCCGAGATTTCACCGGCAGATGTGTCGCCTTAAATTAAACCCGGGTTTTAACAAAAAAAAGTAATACATTACTTAATAATAAATATTTTAAAGTTTATTATTATTTTTCTTAAGAAATTAAATGTACATATTCAAATTAAAAAGGAATAAAACACTATGATATTTAATGTTATATATAAATAATTATTTGTTTACATAGGCGTTTTATTTATTGGATATTTTTTATGGTATTCACCGGTTGAAAATTCATCGGGCGAATTTGAGTTCCCGTGTTGATTCTCTGTTTAATTATCACACATATATATTGAATTGTCGAGCGCTGGCTTATCTAATCCCACTTTCCCGACCTTTTGTCACACCTTACCTTGTGGGAGTTAGATAAATAAAAACTAGTTCAGCCAGGGGTTCTTACCCCACCAAATAAACCGGTATCGTCCGGGCCTTTGGGTCTGGATTCACGCCCGTCTATTGGGGCTTGTCCGTCCTGTGCAATTCTAGGAGGTGCATCTCCCAGGTTTTGCCTTCCCTCTTTGGGGAGGAGTAAGTTTATTGCTTACTGTCTGAGGCGGCCCTACCGGGGAATGCCGACGAAGCTGCCCAGGCAATTTTTAAATGGCCAGAGTGCTCACCTCTCGAGCACTGGCTTTCTCATCCCACTTTCCTGACCTTGTGTCAATCTTACCTTGTTGGGGGTAGATAAATAAAATCTAGTTCAGCCAGGGGTTTTTACCCCACCAAATAAACCGGTATCGTCCGGGCCTTTGGGTCTGGATTTACGCCCGTCTATTGGGGCTTGTCCGTCATGTGCAATTCTAGGAGGTGCATCCTCCCAGGCTTTGCCTTTCCTCTTTGGGGAGGAGTAAGTTTATTGCTAACTGTCTGAGGCGCCCCTACAGGGGAATGCCGACGGGGCTGCCCAGTCAATTTTTTAATGGCCAGAGTGCTCACCTCTATAGCGCAGGGTTATCTAATCCCACTTTCCTGACCTTGTGTCACATCTTACCTTGTTGGAGGTAGATAAATAAAACTATTTCAGCCAGGAGTTTTTACCCCACCTAAAATATATGTATTGGAGTTGATGGGAGAATGGATAAGGACACATTGATGTATAAGGAAATTGTGGATGAAAATAGACAGAGAATTATGAAAAAAACTAAGGGACCAGAACACCATTTAACTTTTACAAAAGAAACACCATGTGAAAGTAAATATCTGACACATAGAGTTCTTCCGAATAGTGGTGCAACAGGTGCTGTTCATGCAGATCAAGTGGTGGATGTTTTGCATGAATTCCACAGTGAGAACAGTATCAAGGGTATACTTGTTGACAACACTAATACCAACACAAGTTGCGAATGTGGAATGGTTGCAATTTTAGAAAAAAAACTTTTTAAAACTCTTCACACAATTGGTTGCTCTTTGCATCATAATGAACTACCTTTCAGAGCCCTTTTTAAAAACATAGATGGTTGCGCAAAGGGCCCTACAACATTCAGTAGCCCTCTGGGGAAATTATGCTCAAATGATTGATATGATTTACCCCAAATATCATTTTCCACTATTAGCAATCCTCTAGAGTCAATTTTTAAAATTGATGAAATACATGATCTTAGTTCTGACCAAAGACTCCTTTATGAATACACAGTAGGTATTTCTAGAGGTAAGGTTGACTCTAGATATGCCTCCTGGAAAATTGGCCATCAGGCTTATGTGTTTATGGACTCGTGGTGCATACCCACAAAGGCACACAACAAAACTACACTATGTAGTAAATTTTCTTGTAAATGTGTATGCCACTTCTTGGTTTGAAATTAAAAGAAATAGTAAATTCCACAATCAGTAAGTGCACATTTTTAATATGATCCAGAGGATTAAGGAGCAGCCTCAAGAAATCCAAGATATCACATTTAGAAATATACAAGGTAATACATTTTGTTTACTGCCTGAAAACTTTCTATATTCCATGGTTAAATCTGAGGAGATTGAAGTAAGAGAAGAAGCTTTAAAAAGAATTTTGGCCATTAGGTAAGTAATATTTATTCATATATCTCTGACTCAATTATTTATTCCAATTTATAGAATGATTTTTAAAGATTTTATCTAATTTCACCATAATTATTAAAGCAGTACAGATTGGAATTTTTTAATAATTCAATTAATTAATTTGTTCTTTCAGGAGTGAGGAGTCAACCAGAAAAAGATTAAAAAGAATACTACCTATTAATTTTAATGCCACACATTGGACACAATTAATAGATTTAAAATTATGCGGCATTTTTGAACCACCAATGACGGAAGATTTTACTGAATCTGAACTTCGAGAATCGTTGATGAATGGAACCAAGCTTGACTTGCCAGATTTGCCCTCACATTCTCAGGGTGTGGAACGGGCAGTTAAGTTAATAACAGAAGCTTCACAAACTGTATATGGTTTTGAAGCAAGGCATCAACACATTACAGCCAAAGTTTTGAGTCAGAAATTGAGACCAGCATTTTTGTCTAAGGGGTCTTATATGGAGCAATTTGACTCTCTATATTAAGCTTCATTAAAATAGTATTAGGTTTTTCCTTATTTCTTTGCTTGTTATATTTTCACTAATAACAGAAAAAATCATTTTTTTAGGTATTCAAATATTACTGTTTAATTCATAACGTTAAAAGGTAGTTTACAAAAGCAGATACTGAAAATGAGGGGGGGGGGCAAATTTTCAATTTGAAGATTTCTTTAATTCATATCATTTTTATAAAATAAAAGGACATTCCCTGCTTTTAAATGCTAAAATTATTTGGTTTTCACACCAATATTCAAGCAAATCTTGCAAAAACGAGGAATTTTCAGTATATTCTTGTCTACGATCTTTGATACCAAACGCTCAAAAAACCGCTGAAGTTTTTGATCTAATTTTTTGCATGAGTATTTAATAGGTCTATATACAACTTTCGGAACGTGCCTTTTTTTAATATTTAAAAAAAAGTGTAAAATCGACCTACCCTAATATATATATATATATATATATATATATATATATATATATATATATATATATACGTTCTTTATTATATATATGGAAGCAAAGGTATTATGTATATAGTACGAAATTATACTATTTATTTTATTTTTTCTTAGTTCACCCAAAACAAGGCTAGCTGAAACTGCAGACGTAAGAGTCTACTGAGAATTAAAGTGAAAGTTGGGAGCTGTGTAGCGAGATGCTTGTTCACATTAGTTTTAAACTCTGCATGTCGATACAGTCAGGGAAACATGGAGCAGGGAGGGAGTTTCAAAGGCTAGCAGCACGAGGAAAGAAACTATTGGAGTTTAAGGCTTTCCGGCATCTGGGGACCTCCACAGTGAATGAATGAGATTTAGCTGATTGTCGGGTTGATCGAGTGTATTTACGTCGAGGGGGCACCAGAGCCGCAAGTTCATCGAAGCACATTCTATTGGAGTACTTGTAAAACAAGCAAAAGGATGCAACATTGCGGCGATGGGACAGGGGCTGGAGCTTGGTGGATAGTAAGGGACCTATTAGATTAAAGACTCTTTTTTTTACCTGTCTAGGAGGGAGATACTGGTTGATAGTGCACCAGCCCAGATGTGACAACAATACTCCATGCATGGTGACATTGTAGAGATATAGGATACTGTCAGGTGTGAGAAGTTTTCTAGCACCGTAGAACCCAACTCATAGCAGGTAAGCTCCACAAAAACGTTTATGTTCTATTTCTGAGGAAAATAATAAGGCTAATTGCTCTTATAAGCTCTATTCATATATTATTGAGCACTGTTGAAGTAAATATTGGAAATATATACGTAATAAAGTATAGGAATATACACACCTCGTCAAAAATTAGGGCAACAACTATGGTTCGCCATGGTACGCACTGATATTCATATGAAATATTTTCTTTTTTTAACTTTCCAGTTTGAGACTTTATTCTCTCTTGTTTTTGTTTTTCTTCTTTTAAACTTCACTGATTGAGAACTTATTCCATATGAATATTAGTGTGAACACTGGCGGAGCATGATTTATATTTTGTCTCTTCATTTTTTACGGGGGAGGGGGTACACGAGGACAAATGCTTATAGGGGTCAGTTATTCCCTCAAGTTACAACTGATGTGTGTCGTTAGCTTACGACTCAGACACTACTACCTCCCCTCTCACTACCCTTCTCTCTCTCTCTCTCTCTCTCTCTCTCTCTCTCGCTCTCTCGCTCTCTCTCTCTCTCTACTTCTCACTTTGCTTCTCTCTCTCTACTCCCTTTGCCCCCCTCTCTCTCTATGTCTTTGTTAGTATCCCTCTCTCTCCCTCTCTCTCTCCCTCTCTCTCTCTCTTTAGGTCTTTCTCTCTCTTTCTCTCTCTCTCTCTCTCTTTGGGGCTTTCTCTCTATTTCTCTGTCTGTCTTTCTGTCTATCTGTCTGTCTGTCTCTCTCTCTCTCTCTCTCTCTCTTTCTCTCTTCCTCCCTCTCTCTTACAGAACAATAACAATCAGTCAATCACGTCCTAACGACGCTGCCATGTCGCGTCGCATCATCACCGGAGTCGTTTTTCATGCCTGCCGGAGCGATGTTTACTTTCAGCGTTGGTCGCAGTAACCACACTCCGCTGCCGCTGCCGCCGCAAGTCGCACGTGAACGAGCTGCCCTTAAACAAAGAGCAGATACAAAGCCGACTCGCCGAGAGGTTCTTTTTCAATCTATCTTGCTCTCACGCGGCTTACATGGCGAGTAAGGTCGATGGCGGGATTTGCACAGTCAGAAAATTCCACGGTCTTCGTTAAGGGCGCCATGAAACTAAGCAATAATATCTTTTTATTAGCGTTTATCCTGTAACAATGGGAAACTTCTGGAGCCATTGTGCTGCATATAGAAATGGTTGGGAGATATCAAAAGCGTTTGATTGGTTTAGCTGGATCACGTGATAGGAGATGGGGATTGTTTGAAATAGACTTAAGTGGCGGTTTTCCCGATAGATCTGGAGATTTCGTTCGGAATCTAGCTACTAACATTTAGATCCAGCGGCTAGCGTTTTTTTTTTATTCTGCCAAATCTGTAGATTTTGTTTGTCACCCAGACACCCGCATTTTCAGGTGGTGTACAGCGAAAGTGGGGGGGGGCGCTTCTGGCGTACACCAACACCAACAAGTATCTACCAATAATACATCCCAAACACAAGAAGAATGGTTTCAGGCTACAAACGATCCTGACAACTTCTTAGAATACCTAAATTTTTATCGGGAAAGATTAGTTTATTATTAATGTTGTAATTGTATGATGAGCACAGATCGCAACTCCATCCTTATATTAAGTATCACATATTCTCTTAGCCTTGCAGTATTTGTTAAAAAATAAAATAAAATAAATCATACTTGCTTTTTTGTTTTGTTTTTTTAATTAAATATTAATAACATTAAAATGACAATAACAATTTACATAACATTAAAATAAAAAAGGTGTATAAAAAACACAAAATTTTATGCATATTTGTAATATTTTTATATAGGTTACAAAATGTTAAAATCTAGCGTTTTTCTGGAGATTTTTTTGTTCCGATCAAGCGGGGTTTTAAATCTGGCGTTTTTTTTAGAGATTTTCTGTTCTGATCTAGCTAGTTTTGACAATCTAGCTGTTTTCTGAAGATTTTTTCTTCCGATGTTTTGAAAATCTGGTGTTTTTCTGGAGATTGTTTTGTTCTGATCTAGCGGATTTTGAAAATCTAGCGCTTTTCTGGACATTTTTCATGACAGCGTTTTAAAAATGTAACATTTTTTTCTGGAGATTTATTATTCCGATCTAACGGGGTTTTGAAAATTTAGCTATTTTCTGGAGATTTATTGTTCCTATCTAGTGGGTTTTGAAAATCTAGCTGTTTTCTGGAGATTTTTGTTCACATCTAGCGGGGTTTGAATATCTCAGTTGGCCAAACTTTCAGATAGCAATCGATATAAAGCAGGTGTATTGTGTGGAGGTTCTCTGGACATCTGCCATTATAAATTTGGAGTGGTAAAATTGTGTGGGTGTGTGTGTGCGCGCGCGCGTGCGTGCGTGTGTGTGTGTTGGACATCATACGAGAAGCGGGAGATGTTCTGGTCAGTTGGTGATTTTGAGATACGATCGGGGAAAATTCCTTCCACGCGTCGATCCGTGATGCACCTAACGCCCTCTCTGAGAAATAAACGAAGCGCAATAAACAAGCGTCACTTTTAGTTTTCCCTCCTCACTTCCTCCAACACGTGAACATTAATGATTGCCGATGGAATAATAATAATAATAATAATAATAATAATAATAATAATAATAATAATAATAATAATAATAATAATAATAATAATAATAATAATAATAATAAAGGTGTCAAACTAATGAATATTTTATATCCAACCTTTTACGTTTTAAGCAACCACATGTTCGCGTATATCTTTCCCGAACACGAGGTCGCCATTTCGTGTGTTGTCTTCTTTTTGATAAAACACCTGAGCGTCGGAAGAAGGAAGAATAGAAAATGGTGAAGAAATAGTTTGATTTACATACATATATAATTATTCTATCAAAAACAAACTAAAAGAGGTATACGAAACATATAAGGTGAAACTTAATGTGATATACACAAAACATAATTACTAAAAAGAGAATACATTAAATTCCCAGTAAAATAAGAAAGAAACATGTGTTGCCAGGGTCGTGGATAAAGATACATAAAGAATATATAAGTAAATATAACTTGCATTTGTTGGTTGGGGTTTTCTGAATGTTTGAGCGATCCCCACCAGAAAAGGAAGTCTAATATAACTGCTAACAAGATTTTTCAAGCCGGTAGAACTATGTTTGAAGGGCTTGAACGACCCGTCGGAAAAGAGAGGGAACCTGGTTCTGAATTCTTTCACATGCGTTGAACGAGATTTATTACTTCTGGATACAATAGCGTATCCTCTCTACGTTGGGCAGAATCAGTCCTAGGGAGATAACTCGGATATCAGTCCAAAGGAAATAACTGATCATTTTGTCCTTACAAATGTGTTATTAATGATAACACTACTAAGTAGATGAATGTGCGTGAATTACACAGTATTTGAAATTATTCTCGCCTTCTCTCCCATCCAGATTCTTTCTCAGAGAAGAGAGGTTGTCAGTCTATCATTATTTCCATCGTAGGTACCTAACTGAGCTCCAATCTATGGTTCCCCACCTTGTCAAACATTCACAACAAGAACTCGTCTAACTACAACAACTGTAAATAATTTTCCTTTCTTCCTCTGTGTACCTAAAACTAAACGGAACTTTCATGAGCAAAGTTTCTTTCCAAAAACTAGCCGTCTGCAGAACACAATACCACGGGCATGCTTCCCAGCTGACTGAAACATGGTCGTTTTCAAGTCCAATGTTAACAAATTCTTGTTGAGCTGTCCTCTTAAATAATCAAATTCTGCCCAGTTTAAATCATCGTTTTCAATCCTCAAAGCGTTTTCTCACCGTCCACCTGACAAACTCACAAGCCATTATCCTCAAGTGACCTTTGGGCCTTGATAAGCGGTGACTCGTTAGTATATAAGAAATCCGTGTGTGTCTGTGTGTGTGTGTGTGTGTGTGTGTGTGTGTGTGTGTGTGTGTGTGTGTGTGTGTGAGAGAGAGAAAGAGAAAGAGAAAGAGAAAGAGAAAGAGAAAGAAGGAAAATATTTTCCGCTTATTTAATTCTTGTTGTAGAATTTGCAGGGAAAACCTTGAGGAATATGGTAAACTAGCATGGTTGTAACGACATTCCAGCCGGTATCTCAATTTGAAGGCGTGAAATTTTGACGTACAAACAGGTAATTCTTACAAGAAAGACGAAACAATACAAAACGAATGTAAAAGAAAGAAAAAGCACAAAATAAACTTTTTAAAAAAAGAAAGAACAAGAACAATATAAGCAAAAAAGATGACCCAACTAATAAAAATAAAATAAACATATTCATCAAATCCATTGCTTTCTTTAGTTTGTAATTTTGTTACTTAACGAAATCCGTTATGTGAATCGGAAAGTTGGAGTGACACCTCGGGGTTAGTGGTGACCTCAGTAAAACGAAAGTCAGTTAAATCACGTGACTCCCAGGGAGAGGGAATTCTCCCGCTTCTTGGGTACACTTCGAGCAAAGAAGACGTGTAAAAAGCGCCGTTCCGAGGGGGGCGCAATGTAGCTATGTGTAACGAGAAAAGCTCTCTCTCCTCTCTCTCTCTCTTTCTCTCCTTCTCTCTCTCTCTCTCTCTCTCCCTTGCTAGTAACCCGTAACTTTTAAGCAACGGTGTCTTTCTGTGATTCTCTATCCGACTCATGCTTTCTAATTAATAAACCTTCTAAAACACTAAATATCGGCGTCTGGGTGATTGTATCCAGAGACGATCAATAACCTGAGTTTCCGACGACGACAGCGTGGAGGTGTATAATGGTTTATACACGTCACGGACAACCGAAACTGCTACAATTTTGTTGTGTGTGTGTGTGTGTTGTTATAAAATTAAGCAAAGACTATTTAATTTATTTAGTGAAAATATCTTTTTTATTTTGAACGGAATCTTTGACAGTTTTACAGCGTATCACTGTTCATTTAACAGCAGATATTCGTCTACAATAAGTAGTTTACTCACAAATGAATAATTTTTATTCACGTATATTTACATTAAAGCATCAGCATTAACACAGAAAAAGGCCAAACTAAGTCATTGTTTGTTTAACGGCACATCAAACCATTCCGGGTTTTACATGCCGAGGCATTCTGTAAACGAATCATTGTATACGACTAATTTAACACAAGTTGCTATTTGATATATTTTGTAGAAAAGCCACACACACACCCCCCCCCCAAAAAAAATACACTCAACACCAAAAACAATCGACAAAATGCGGATTGTGGAAAAGAAAATGTGTTATTACTTAAGGGAGTGAAATCTGTTCACATGAGTATTTGCATAAAAAGATCATTTGTTTTATATTTCTGCCTTCACATAAACTCGCACACACAGCTGCCTACCATTCGACAATGCGTTCCACAGTGGCTTTTATTATGCATTTTGTACAGCCTAACCCTATCACTAACCCGATACATATTGAGACAGGACCAGAACCATCCAAATTGGAGGGGCATCCATTCATATTCAAACTATAAACTTTTCTCATCTTATAATATTTCTCAGTACTCGGACTTATACTTGTCTTTGCATACAATTGAAAATTTGTCCCCAGTCACCACCATACCTCTGCACGCTACTGGACAGGACTCACAAAAGAAGTTCACGGGTGTGTGCGCACACTGAGCATAATTGGTGGGATTTTTTTCTGCAAAACTCGTTTTTACATCAGTGGCGGGGAGTTTATACAAAATGTCCGTTATTTTACCCGGGGAGAAATTGCGGGTTCATGCCTTTCACAAGAGTGTTATGTATGTAAATCATCACGATAAATCCGACTCGATGTGTACTCGGCCGAGACGTTACCATATTCAGTTACGATATCCATTAAGCCAATCGCGCACCTCCTTGACCGATGTGGTAACAACTCCCTCCTCGCATAATGACGACTGAAAACAATAAATAAGCGAAAGCTTCACAATAACCGACGCTTTCATCTTCTGTGATTTCTTATCGTGGATAGAGAGCATCGGTTCTGTAAATGACAGCGAAAAAACAGAACGAAGCGGATTGTTTACATGAGCTAGCCAATAATGCAAGGTGTGCGTGTGTGAAGTCTTCGGGCGACGACGGAGAAGGCGTGAAAATCCGGCTGCGAACGCGTTGATCAGATAAAGAAAATCAAGTGAACTTGTTTCTGATCTATTCAGGACGACATAACAACGATAGAGAAAAATAAGAAGACTCTAACGATATGCACGCCTTCAGCTATCACATTCCAGTTATGTAAAAAGTGTCGACCTTGGTCGAAGGTTTCTGCTCTTTTTACTTACTGGCTCATTGAACAAATGGAAACACTAATATATATATATATATATATATGTGTGTGTGTGTGTGTGTGTGTGTGTGTGTGTGTGTGTGTGTGTGTGTGTGTGTGTGTGTGTGTGTGTGTATATAGTAATCTAGGTAAAGTAAACATATACAGGATAAAAATCAAAAGAATTTCAACCGGGATTGTAAAGAGTGGTCAACAATATCAAATAGAGCTTTTACATATAATTATTATTTATTCATACAGACTTATACATAATGCACGACACTGGCATGTCGATATTATCGATTGACAGCTGGTAAAAACCGAGATCTCATCAGGTGGAAAGAGAATCTGATCCTTCTTTCAAATCATATTTGAAAAGAATTTTTCCAGTATCGCGGATTATGTACATGTCTGTATAACTAAAAAATAATTATATATATATATATATATATATATATATATATATATATATATATATATATATATATATATATACGTGGTTTTTGTTATTGTTTTTTACTGGCGATAGAAACATAGCTGTTTTCTTAATATTTTTCCATTTCCTAAATGGTAAGGAATATTGCATTAAGTCGCCCTTTTTAATAGCATGTGTAATTTTATCTTAATTTTATATGTATATTTATTAATTAATTTTACGTATGAATCAAATACATTATATGTACGTAAATATTAATTAATATATATAGAGAGATATAAAGATATTTTAACATGTTTAAATCGTATTTTTTATTTTTTATATTTATTTTTTCCAAATTCAATGCTTCATGCAAATAAAAGCATTTCATTTAGAAAAAATAAACATAAAAAATAATTTAAAAAATAAAAAATACTATTTAAACTTATTAAAAAAACTGTTTTGTTGGTCGGCATGCCAAAGAGGAATTACAGATATTCGCTGATATATGAAAGTAAAAAGATTGAAAATACAGAGGTAAAGTTTGGTTTTGGTCGTTCGCGAAATATGAGGATGGAAAAATTGTAAAATAAGATGAAAGGTATGGTTATGGTTTTGATTTTTCCGTGGGTTATTATTGGAATGCACCTATAATATATATATATATATATATATATATATATATATATATATATATATATATATATATATATATATATATATATATATATATATATATATATATATATATATATTGGAAAACTATGTTACATATTTTATATAGTTTTCCAATAAAGTATTTGTATTAGCTCTGATTTTATGCGATCGAGCACTTTATTGATTTCTTTTCAATATAACTTGACACACTATATATATATATATATATATATATATATATATATATATATATATATATAAAACTACTACTATTTCATGTATCCACATAACATTTTATAAGGAGATATAATGTTTATGTATCAATTTTCAGTATTTACTTCAACAGTGCTCGATACGTCAGTAGAGCTAGGTAGTAAGCTATGAAAATATATTTATGGCAATTAAGCTACACAGAGGCTCCCGCGTTTCATCCCCGGTTAAAATGCATTTTAGCCTGAAGATTCCCCCCGGGGATGAAACGTAGCTTAATTGCCATAAATATATATGTAGCTTAATTGCCATAAATATATTTTCATAGCTTAGTAGGTCATACAACGGCGATGTTTTTTATGTGTTTACGGTCGAAACTAAGTTGAATTTAAATAAATGAATATTTATTTTTAAAAATATTTATGCGTTGTTCAGGTTTCAAAGCTTACTCATTCAAATTACCCAACGCTGTCAAAGAGGGTCAATTTTCAATTCATTACATGCGTGCTCGCGCCCTCACCTCATGGCTAAGACATTTTAAATAAAAACATCGCCATAGCAAGAGCACGAAAAAAAAACAGAAAGAAAAAATGTCACTATTTCCGGATGACTTTTTACAGTCGAAATTAAGTTGCATTTAGATAAATAAATAATTATTTAAAAAAATATTAACCAATATACGCTGCCCGATTGTACACTGCGACCAGCGATAATAGCTTTCTAATAAAAATTATATTTACTCATTATTCTGTTAACTAATTTCAGCAAATGTTTTACGAAAATTCTGGCACATTATGTTAACATTATTTGATTGATTTACGTATTGTTGTGAATAGTTTGTACAGACAATAATGTTTTTTTTTTCCTCTTTCAAGAGTGGCCAGAGATAATAGCTTTTTTACATCTTAATAACAATAGGACGTTCAAAATCACTAATCGAGAGGGAAAAATAAATTATAATGAAGGAAATAGCTAAACGGACCTCTTTCGGTGTAATTTCCCTACAAATAATTCGGATTGTGGATACTGTAAAAAGATTTCTGAAGGATCCTTCCCCAAGGAAGAAATGATCAGATGCTGGAATATACAAGACTGTCACTAACAGGAATTTGAAGAATATTGGTCGTTAACTCCGTAGAAACCCTGGGCAATCAAGCAAATCAATCTTCACAGCAGCTGGGGACCAGGATGTACCAAAACCAACAAGGAATGCAATTCTTCAAATAATGGCTTCTGTGAAAGTTCCACTCACAAAGCTTCCTCTTACACCAAGACACACACATTTGAGAATAGAATAAGCAACGAAATATATTAAGATAAATATGAGTACGGTTCTTTTCACTGATGAAACCCGGGTAACACTTGATGGACCTAATAGCTAGGCAAAAGGATGAGTTTATTCTAGAGATGAGAGTCACCATCGATTGAGACGACAGCAAAAAGGCGGTGAGTCATGATAATGACCAAGTATCATTGGAGATAGATTTGTTGGCCCTATAAGTGTACCCGAAAGAGTAACAATTACGTCTGCTGCCTATTGCAATCTCTTGAGAGAATTTCTGATACCTTGGCTTGATGACATAAATCTTGCTCTACTAAGGGACTTTATTTTTATGACATACAATACTCCTTCTCACTCTGCCCATACCACTCAAGAATTATAAATATCTTTGGGAATCAAATGTACAAAGTTGCTGATCTTGCCTCCACGCTCTCCAGACTAAACCCAATAGAAAACTGTTGGTCTATCATCAATGGACGTGAAGTTTCGTCTAAAAAGGACTTATGGGAAGCCAATAATACTACAGCAAGGGCAGTGTCACCATCCACTATTAAAAAACATCAACTGATTCAGTCAATGCAAGACGTTTTGAAGTTAAAAAAGTATATGGTGGTTATGTGGGTAAATACGGTATTTGTTTATTGTATGTATTGAACGATATATTATCATATATTTAATTATATCAATTAATTGTTAAGTATAACCGTCATCCATCTTTATTTTATTTATTCCTCATTTTCACTAATAGACGTCAATTTTGGTTGTTTTAATTTAAAAGCTATTACCATTGGACGCTAAACATTCAGTGATTTAAACAAATATGTTATTTTGCAAATACTAGCTATGAGTTTATGTTTATTTTTTTCAACACTTTTATAACAAGCGTGCTAGATTACCTGTGAAAATTTTCCGAAATAGAGTTACTATTTTTGTTAGAAAGCTATTATCGCTGGTCGCAGTGTACTTTTCAATCCTAATTGTGTGGAAAGTCGACCTTGAACGAATCTTTATGAGCCATTTTCTCGGGTTCAACGAACAAATACAATAAAGTCGATCTCTCCTTGTATCTATATTTTTAAATATGCGAACTATCATACAGTATAGTATATATTCGTTCGTAATGATATCATCCTCCATGGCATTACCTTCTTCTTTTGGGGGGGAGCGGTAGTGTAGTCTCTTATGATACCATCCTCCCATTGAGTTCTCCTTATTTTTGGGGATGTAATGTAGTACCTCCTTATTTTGTTCGTCATACTAACTTCCCACGCATTGCCTCCTTCTTTGAGGGGCATTGTAGTATATGTACTGAGCTTAGTTTAAGGAGTTGAAGATTGTTAAGTGGATAATAGCACAAACTGACGACCTGGGTGTGCTAAGTTCGAATCCAGTCGGTTCCATAGTACCACTTTCACTTAGGGATATTGTCAACCTCCACGTGGTCTCTCCTCCAAGAATGCCGACAACAGAATCAACAAAGTTGCTGACTCATGCGAAGTTACTTATTTTTCCTTTAACTTAGTTAATACCGTCTAAGTGTTCATGCCATAAAAATGGCATATATATCTGGAGTCGAAATGTATGTGAACAGGTTACAATAAAGTGCCAAGGAGATGAGAAGTGGCGGGAGGAAAGGAATATATCAAACACAATTCTCATAATCTGAAGGATGTCAGTTCACCGGTTATCATCAGCAATAAATAATTGATACTGACTCGTGTTAAAACTGCAAGTTAATAATCATAATCGTAAAAATGACATTAAATGATCACGGTCATGAGTAAGGCTCAGCAACTTGAGTCGACATATTGAAGGCAACGAATTTTTTAAACATGTTTTCGTGTCAATATTTGTAATTAGTTTGTTTCTTATCTCATTCCATACACTGACCATTTAATTTTTGTCGGATGAAATTTCTTTTTGAACAAACTTATATATATATATATATATATATATATATATATATATATATATATATATATATATATATATATATATATAAGGTGATATAATATGTTGTGTATAGATGTTCAGTATTTACAACAGTGCTCAATATGCGAGTAGAGAGTAGTAGTAGTAGTAGTAGTAGTAGTAGTAGTAGTAGTAGTATGATGGAAATATATTTATATATATATTTATATATTTAGAATAAAATATGAAACTAAAAGTATACTTTTAGTAGATAGAACCTATAGTGAAATGGTTTAAGCTCAATATACGAGATAGAGCAATTATAAAGATAGATGAAAGAAGAGAGATAAACATGTACGAATGACAAATTCATTCCAACTTTGATTGTTCAATGCAAGGTATACTCGGTAATAAAATCATGTTTATTATTCTTTTCTTAAGCCAAGGCTTTTCAAAGATTAAAATCTTATCATCAGAGGAATTACATAGATAGATAAGTTGGCAGTGGAAAAGCCAAAATTCAAAATTTGAAAAAATATTAAGTAATGGAGAGTGAAAAAAGTTTGTGTGAAAACGATATGGGGTTTGTTCAAATGGTAATTGTCCGTTGATAAGGTGTCCAATGAAAGAAGATTTAGATGGAAAAGAGGTGTTTTCGTGAGGGCAGCATGGAAAAGCGTTCAAAAATGAAGTAACTCCAATAGTGAGATGTTGAGTTCAAATCGTAGGTGGAGCGCACTTAATCGGAATTAAATATGAGAAATCAGGCCATTTTAAAAATGACTTCCATGACCCGAAGTAGGAAATTTATTTATATATATATATATATATATATATATATATATATATATATATATATATATATATATATATATATATATATATATATATATATATATATATATGTATGTATATATATATATATATATATATATATACTAGATTACGAGGTCCGAGGTTCGACTTTCTGCTTTCCCTTTTTTATCACGTGTATTACCTCGATCTACAATCTACGTTGTATATTTATTTACTGTTGTGTTATACTTTATGAAGATAAACTATGAATAGATGGATATTCATTTAACCCTAACAACCCCTTTTCTCGTCTTTTGTTGCCGACGACGCATTTTTGCATCTATGTGTTTAAGAGATTCGCTAATCACACGTTGCCTATCTTGATAGAATGAGAAGATCCAATATTCTCTTTCTTCATCCCAAAAAAGGGGATTGATATTCTATAAAATATTAATATATTTTTTCATTGTTCATAAATTTGGATCACGCCACGACAATGGTCCCGTAGCCCTTTTTGTCATAATGTATGTTTATTTTCTGTTGTCTTATACTTTAAGACATATCTAATATATAAAGTAGAGACGTTTTCCCCCTGTCCTTTCTCGGAGTATAGGAAAATAACCACATGCATCACAGGCTACTAAACTCACCACTATACTACACTTATTCACTCGACCGTGTTTTAGTAAATTTGTTATTATTTTGTTCTACATAACACTAAATATTACATTTGGCCCACCATCCATGTCTCTCCGAAAAACCAACTCCATATAGGTGGTAGCAAAAACTTTTCTCCCTAACAATTATGTACTGTCACTCTACTCATCGACACCGGGAACTAATAAGCACAGTTTCATTTTCACAAAACACCCAGTTCTTATTTATTATTTGCCTGGTATTAATTTACTACATAATATAAAGCAATACGCAAAGACTTAATGACCGCTTCCGTTCACTCTGATAATTTTCCGCGAATATCAGATTACGTTATTTCAAATTCTACCTATGACTTCTACATTTATATTCATTCCGGCATTAAGCGAATTAAATTAACGAACACAGTTCCTGCAACATTTATTCATTCAACATGGCGGCTACAATTTCTTGATCGAATCGACTTCCTATTTAATTCAATAAGCACCAAGATACTGGTAGACCCGATACATTTACATTTTCAAAATCATACACCTTTAACACGCATATTATAGAAAACTTGCCCAAATCCAGTAATTTTCATCATCTACAAATGACATAAACCGTGTCATTGCTGAATCTTAACATAACACGCATGCCCATAATCAAGCTTAGCTTAATTGACCTATTTACACATATATTTTTAACTCGAAACGGTGGCGCAGTCGTTATGAAGGCAGGTTTCATGATCGCTATTTTCAGCGTTCGATTCTACTCTACCTCTTTTTTGTTTTTTAATTTATAGCATTCGCCAACACGGTAGAGGGGGGGGTGAACAACAATAGGCCGTTTCTTTTTTTATTCGACGTCATGCAATAGGTAGTACTTTCTCCCGTGCAACGCCGGGCGACGGGTTCCGCTTGTTATTAATAAATGTGTAACTATTTTGCCAACACGTGTTGTCGTTTTTTTGTTTGTTTTTTTGTGCCAACACGTGCGTACTGGCACTATGTGTTTATCTAACTCTAACCCTAACCCTTGTATTCCCTAATCACGCTTTGCCGATCTTGATAGAGTGAAAATATCCAATATTCCTATTCTTCATATACATATATAAGCAGCGTGATTATAATAAGCCACGTGATTATAATAAGCCACGTGATTATAATAAACGGCGACTTGAATTGTAACAATGATATTTACGAATTTTATTCGAATATTATATTATTAATTTCATTTATTTTCATTAACCAAATGAATAAAATAAAACAAAGAAAATAGAAGGGGTAACATTTACTGCGAAATTTGGATAAAATCTACTGAATTTGGTGCTAAAGTGCCGAGTCGGTTACTATGCTAGTTAATATTGGTAAATGGTGATTAGATAGAAGAATGGAAGAGGGAAACAAGAATGAATGAGACAGAGAGAGGGTGAGAGAGAGACAGACAGACAGACAGAAAAAAAGAGAAAATATGAATTTAAGATAGATAGATAGATAGATAGATAGATAGATAGATAGATAGATAGATAAAATGAGAAGGAAAATTAAAAGAAAGAAAAGAAAAGAAAGATTGAGATAGAAAAGTTAGACAGAGACAATATGAGGTGAAAGAAAAATTATAAAAAAATAAAAAAAGAAAGAAGAAAAGAATACGACAAAGTATGTTGAACTATATTTGCACTCAATCCAGAATTCGAAAAATGTATCGACCAAGCGATTTTTTTCCAAGGAAATTGCACCAAAGAAAGCGAAAAGAATTTCTGAAGAAACCAAAGAAGATGGCGACCTCGACTCATCTTTAAAATTCTTTGCATGAGACGCTCTCTCTCTCTCTCTCTCTTTCTCTCTCTCTCTCTCTCTCTTTCTTACTCTTTCTCTCTCTCTCTTTCTCTCGCTCTTTCTTTTTTTTTCTCTTTCTCTCTCTCTTTTTCTCTCGCTCTCTCTTTTTCTGTCTTTCTCTCTCTCTCTCTCTCTCTTGCTCTCTTCTCTTTCTCTCACGCTATCTCTTTTTCTCTCTCTCTCCCTTTCTCTCTTTCACGCTCTCTCTCTCTCTCTCTCTTTACTCTCTCTCTCTCTTTTTACTCTCTCTCTCGCTCTTTCTCTTTCTCTCTCTTTATATCTCTCTTTCTCTCTCTTTCTCTCGATCTGTCTTTCTTTTTCTCTTTCTCTCTCTCTTTTTCTCTCGCTCTCTCTCTCTCTGTCTGTCTCTCTCTCTTTCTGTCTTTCTCTCTCTCTTGCTCTCTTCTTTTTCTCTCACGCTATCTCTTTCTCTCTCTCTCTCTCTCTTTCTCTCACGCTATCTCTTTCTCTCTCTCTCTCTTTCTGTCTCTTTCTCACGCTCTTTCTCTCCCAATTTCACCCTCTCTCTCTCTCTTTCTCTCTCTCTCTCTCTCTTTCTCTCTTACACACCACACACATACAAACGCACTGATCAGTCGTTGCCCGTAAAAAGAAAGCAAAACGATCACGTGACAATATATGAATCAGATATTTTAGTTTACTCTTTTTCTATGATTTTATTTAGTTCTTTTTTCCGACTTGGCCTAATTTTATACAATTGCGGATTACCATATGATTTGTTTTTGTTGGTATTTTATTTTCTTTATATTTCTTTTTAAGGAAAAAAAGAGACTCGTTAAGCTTCTGCAGCAAAACAAAGCAAACAAAAAACCTAAAAACATTATCACCATAAAAAACACATGAATACCCACACATAAATTCCCAGCATGCTTTGCGCACAGTTTCTTTGATGCTAATATGTTGCACAGCTTTAAAAAAAAAAAAAAAAAGATACCAATATAAATCAACCCGACTCGCTGCTTAACCGATTATCGATTTCAGATAACGGCATTCAATCACAAACAAACGTTGCGTGAACCATAATAAACGCTTCAATAAGGAAATCTTTCTTTTTATATTGTTACTTTATTTGTGGCTGACGGCATTTTTTGGATGTCCAATGCACGGCGTAGTGTTTCAACATGGCGGCATATAGGTATGGTCGGACCATAAAATGGAAAGTAATTTGTTTTTAAAATAAAAAAAAATGGATACCAGTGATTGAAAATTTTTACCAAAAAGTGAGAAAATTATCTGATTTTAATGATATATCGCTCGCTCTCTCCGTCTCTCTCTCACTATATATATATATATATATATATATATATATATATATATATATATATATATATATATATATATATATATATATATAGTGTGTGTGTCAAGTTATATTAAAAAAGAAATCAATAAAATGCACGATCGCAAAAAAGTAAGAACTAAATACAAATAATTTATTTAAAAAACTATACATTACATATTTCAGAATCGTACCGCGGTTTCATCCAGATGGGCTGACTTTTTACATTAAAAAAAAGTCTATATCTCAAAGGGGAATCGTAAGCATACTTAAATGAGATCAAAAACAATATATATATATATATATATATATATATATATATATATATATATATATATATATAAAGTTAGTTGAGATCAACAAAGTTTGAACATTGTTCCAAGAATTCAAAACCAACGAATTATATAGAGTACGATTTTTCCAAGAACATTTCTAAATATTTTATTCAGTATTATTGTTTTGAAGACTCCAAATCACACTTCGTCAGCACCCTTTATAACATCACCTACAGAAGTCCTTCAATAAAACATCAGGTTTCAGTACTATCTGAAAAAAACATATATTCAGACGATACAACAGACAACACCTCTAAACATGTAACCACGTATTTTTCCATCAGTAAGCTTAAAAAGATATGGCAATGAAAGTACCTTAGAAACAGGAAATCAAATAACAAATTATATATATATATATATAATATTTGTTTTCCCAACGAGAGAAAAATGTATATTTAAAGAAGTGAGGCTACCAACATTTGTAAAAAAAAATTCAAAAATTGTTTATTATTAAATTGTCCCATGATTTTATAACTTTATCATTTTATAACGCGTTTTAAGCATTGAGGTTCTCTATTTCTTCTATTTGAAAAAAAATGTTAACGCTAAACTGTTAAAAATAAAAACATTTAGAAAAATTATAAAATTATAAAATCATGGGACAATATAATAATAAACATTTTTTGAAAAAAGTTTTTTTTAATATACATATATATATATATATATGTATATATATATATATATATATATGTATATATATATATATATATATATAGAGAGAGAGAGAGAGAGAGAAAGAAAGAAAGAAAGAAAGAAAGAAAGAAAGAAAGAGGGGAGGTAAAGAGGGGTGGTAAAAAATGTTTTTAATTATATTGTCCAAACTCTTCAAGATAAAAGCCCAATGATTAACATTTAACAACAGAGCAAATATCAATAAACAATATTACGCTAAATTCTAGTGACTAAAGCGTTATTCATTTTTTCCCCAAATGCAAAACATTTCAGTGCATTTTGTTTGTAGGAACTGAATTCAATGTAAGTTGTTTGTTTTGTCATTTTTTCTGTTTGCGGCCCTGCAATATATTTTTTTCTGGAAGCGAACTTAAGATTTCTGAAGAACAGCATTGACCAGATATCCTGAATTGAAATATAAAATTTGGTTGTTCATCTATGTGCGAAATGGTCTGCCAAAATGCACCGAAGATTTTTGATTTGGATAAGAATTAATAAAATGAATAAAAACTTGGGCATTGTAATTTAGCGTAATATTTTATATATATATATATATATATATATATATATATATATATATATATATATATATATATATATATATATATATATTGACATTTTTTAGCATTTGGAGGAAAAGTTTAAAAAACATCACTTCCTTGATCCTTACGATAATTTAAAGTTGTGTATTTGTATAATTTATCTAAATTAGATTCATTTACGATCACACCCCAACAATAAGGTCTTAACAATCTAACATGTAACAACATCACACATTATGAAACTTCAGAAACTGGAGAGAACTTGAATGCCTACTGTCCTCGAGTGTCTAAGGTGTCTCTGTACAAGGGTTTGCCAGAAAAGCCTGGCATGAGGATACTTCCTCCTACAAGTAAACCCTGACTAAATATTCAAAATAACATAGTATTCGAAGCCCAAATAAGATCCCCTCGATATGGCTACCCCACACTGGCTTATACTAGGAATGGTGCATCATCTGCAAGTGATGTTGCTTATAGTAACAGCATTAAGTTGGATACTCCAGACTAGCTGAATTATTGTCCTGGATCCGGTAAAATCAAGAGACCACAAGAAAGATGTAATATAACATAGTTATCTGGTCAAATCGGTAAAATTAATGTTCTTAACTTCTTTACTAACTCAACGTGTTACAGGTAAAGAGAACTTTAATAGAATATTCGCATGTCTATGCATCTCATATAGAGATCAAGTGTTAGCTCCAGGAAGTGGCCCCTTGATTTCTGAGAAATTCGACAGAAGTAAAATAAAACAACGAAGAGAAAAACTTCATCCTATAAACTTTGTTGGTTTCTTACCTTTCTTCATAAATGCACATCCGAAACTTATGTTGAATGTTCAAAAGTTTACTTACCTGAAAAGAGAAAAGAAATTTTATTTCAAAAAACGAATACAACGAAGCAATGAAATTATCTTTACAGAAGTTATACATTTCTTCAAAACAAAAAAATATGCCAACAGTTTCGAATATCTGTCTTTTCTAGAAGAGACCTCCCAAAAAAAACAAAAATCTTGCCACCTAGAAAATAGGCAAAATTCATATTGTAGTCAAACAACGTTTTATTACTAACTCAAGAATATGGAATCCATTTATGTCATTGAGTATTTGCATAAAAAGATCGTTTCTCTGATATTTCTGCCTGCACATAAACTCACACATATAGCTGTATACTATTCCGCGATGCGTTCTACAGTGGCGTTTATTCAGCATTTTGCACTTTAGAAAACATTCTTTCAGATCGATTGTGTAACCAAAAACAAACATTTATTCACGCCAAGTTTGATTTTATCAGACAAACCAAAACACAGTTGTCACTCGCCGTCTATAAAACGATATAACGAAATAAAAAGAGAAATAACGAAAAAAAAAGGCAAAAAACAAAACTATTCAATTTTTTTTAATAATTCTTTTTAGCAAAGAACGGGAGGACACTTATGAAGCGATAATTTTGCGGGTCATATAAGAATCGATTGTTTTGTTTAAGTTGTCACGTGGGTAAATAGTTTTTATCCTTCTTTTTACACTGATAGAGAGCTGGGCATTGCACGATTTGGCAATGATTTATCTGTGGATCGAATTTCTTATAAATGTCGGCCCACTGTCCTTATACACAGAGAGCTTAAGAATGTGACGCCCAGTCCTCACAAAACTGGACTCTTAACTGATTTTGCAAAGTTTACTGCTTATATCAAATTCTATTCGAGATATAACGGAAAACCCTACCCATTCTCCCAACCTTTTTTTATATTATCTCATCCAATGAGGACCAATCTCCCCTCTCCCTTTAATCCCGATGTATCGCTTTTAGGAGGCGAAGCGTCCACCCCCTTTTACTTTCATTTGCTTATTCAAGACAGAAAAGATTCTGGTAAGACAAGTCTTTCCATACACTTTTCTGTCTGTGGTCTGATGAAACTAGACCTTGAATAAAGTTGCAGCCGAAACATGTATGCACATATGTAGCCAAAATATTTGTATAAATAAATAAGTATACTAAAATATAGCTCTACTTGTTATTGAGCACTATTATATAAACACAGTACTTTCATCGGATGAAGCCCTATGAAGAGTCCGCGTCGTGGTCCACTTCACCACGGCCACTCCCTGGCATCTCAAATAAGATGCGTCCATTCAATCTACGCGTTTAGCGATCACAATGTAATTTCAAACTGAAGCGTGACAGGCCGGCCGACAAAGCGTCTTGTAGAGATTCGAGGACGCATCTAAAACCTGATAGAGCGTAAACGAGGGTGACCAGCTGGGAGTCGGGAAAGGAAAAAATGTTGGTAAGAATAAGAAAAATTATCTATCTATCTATCTATCTATCTATCTATCTATCTATCTATCTATCATCATCATCATCGTCATCAACAACAACAACAACAACCGGTTTATTTGTTGAATCAGGCTACAATTAATCATCTGATGAGAGGGGGGGGTGATTATTTAACTTCGATCTAAGTATTCCCCTCTATTCTTGTTTTTAGTGAGTGCCTGACGAAATTCATACCCATGGCTTCCATATCACGCTTGACCACGTCCTTCCAAGACAATTTGGGTCTGCCAGTTGTGGTCTTCTCTGCTGGCACATTCAACTGTCGGACTTTGCCATTACTGCACTCAATATGCCCCAACAAACGCAGTCTGCTCTTTCTGCATGATGTCTGCGAGGCTTTTCAAATTGACTTGTGCGAGTAGAGACTCAGAAGGTATCCTTTGTTCAGGCCTCACCAAACAGATCCATCTGACCATTGCCTTTTCATTACGGTACAGTTTCTTTAGTGTTCCGGCAGAAACAGCCCAAGTTTCGGAGCCATGCATTAGCACACTTCTGACACATACACGACCTCTCGTAGCTGTTTGCAGATCTTTGTTTGTTAGGATTGGTAGCAGCTCTCTAAACTGTTTCCAGGCAGACATATGTATATATATATATATATATATATATATATATATATATATATATCCTATTAAAAAGTTATGGTATTTTGGAGTGTGTCCGTACGTAAATACAAACATGTGATTAGGTGACAAAAAGAAATAGGCAGAATACACATTACTAAGGCAGTAGTTTTTACGATTAAAATACCCGAGTTCAAATCTCACTTAAATCTAAAGGATTTTTAACATATACATGTTTTATAAATTTTAATAAATTAACGTAATAAGATAATAAAAAAAACATTACATAAATATTTTTCTAACAGAGTTACTTCTTTTTTTTCTTTTTTCTGTTTTTTTTTAATAATCCGCCAAAAAAGGTAAGCAATTCAGCATTAGTTCAAAGCGAATTAATTTTGCTTGAAAATATAATGTCTAATGATTTTGCCAATAAAAACATTACGTAACTACATTCATCGTGGTTACTTACTCTCTCATGCAAATATTAAGTAGTGTTTTTTTCTTGATCAAAATTTCACAAATATCTTTCTAGCTTTGTAGCGGCAAAACGATGGAAATTGACATACCTAAGTACTGTACCGACGTCACGGCATAGTCAGATTGAAACACCGGTTCTTGTTAGAAGCGATGTTGAGCCTCGTCAGTAACGGATGGGTGACGATTTAGTAATACCAGGCACTGTATGTCAGACACCTCCCTGCAATAATTGCAAAACCATAACGTCGTCACGCTTATGAATTTGATATGCCCTAGAAACTTACCCCTCGAAGTAAGTCGGCTCAAGCCGCCTAAGGTGAATGCCGATTCGTTTCGTTTTGTTTATTTGTTTTTTACGTACCAAGAAGAAGAAGAAGAAGAAGAAGAAGAAGAAGAAGAAGAAGAAGAAGAAGAAGAAGAAGAAGAAGAAGAAGAATCCAATTTTGGTGTTGCCATAACAACCCAAGTTTTAATTGTAAAGGAGGGGAGGGAGAAAGAGTAAATCTAAACCGGGTGGATGCAAAATAACAAGGGGGGGAGTAAGTAGAAGAGGAAAGAAGCCCCTAATGGTTTTGAAAAAGCTGACACCCGGCTTACGTTACTCCTACTACCCACCCTCTTTCGGTTCGTCCGCTGCAATCTGAACGGGCCAATATATGTCTCCCATTGCAAGCGAGAAGGGGACGGGGTAGCTGTCACGACAACACCCTTTATTACTGGCTACAACGGGCGTTTTCGCGCCACCGACCCCTTTTTTTTTGCTGTCTAATGGTGATTCTTTGTTTTCAGGATATTTTCTTGGAAAGAGGAGGGATCCATGCCATATTTTTATTCAGCTTCAGATTTTATTTGCGTTCATTTCTAAATTGATATTTTCTCTCATATATCTCTCTCTCTCTCTCTCTCTCTCTCTCTCTCTCTCTCTCTCATATATATATATATATATATATATATATATATATATATATATATATATATATATATATATATAATGTTAAAGTGAATAATTTTAGTAAGAAATCCGAGTAAGAGAGTTCATGTAGAAAACAGAGCAAGAATAGAATATAGAAAGAAAAAATTAAGATACACATTGTAACTGTCGGCATTATAATTTATTTCGACCTCCTGGCCTCTTCAGAATGCTAACGGAACAGCTACATATTAGACATGACGGAAAAAAGAAATATTCACCAGTTAAAAAGAAATAGCATAGGGAAAGAGAGGGGGGATAAACAAGGAGGAAGCGCAACACACTTAAGATATATATATATATATATATATATATATATATATATATATATATATATATATATATATATATATATATATATATATATATATGTGTGTGGGGGGGTGTACTAGCAAAAGGTATCTCCTTCCGGGCAGCAAAAAGAAAGAAACAATTTCCATTTCACATTTTTGTCATTTGGAGAAAAAGAACAAAAAGATCATTGTTATGGTGTTATTTGATATATTCCAATGTTGAGGAAATTTACTATGTAAAAAACAACAAATATTTTATTTCATACCGTCTTTTCGATATTTAAAAGCAAGGGATTTGGTGTTGTATAAGCATAAAAATGAAAACGAATTCCCAATTAAAAACTGGTTATGTAATGAAATTAATACACGAAAAAGCGGGACGTTGATTGGTCAAATAAAACAATTATATATTACTGAGTAATTTGACATGGTTACGTTGTGCTTTTCACCTTTATTATTGAAGACAGAAAAATATATTTTAAAAACTTAATGAAGATTTTAAAAATATGAATTTTCTTTATTTTGTAATTTAGAAAGATGAGGGGAGGTGGGGGGTTTCTTTTCTTTCTCATGGCAAATGTAATGGTCGTCATCATCATGATTATCATCAGCAGCAGCATAAAATTAAGTTGTTGTTTTTTTTAATAATACTATAAACCGTTCAATGCAAAGTTTATTTTTTAAAAGAAATTATTCCAAACTCATGCGTAAACTTAACGAGAAGTTGTCATTTGAATTTACAAATAATCTGAACAAATCGTTTAAAATGTATGTAAAAAAAAGCATTTTTTAAAGCGGGTGTGGGGACGCATAATTAAAAAAAAATTATAAGATTAAAATGAATATGGGTACATTTGTAGATTAACGCACTCAGCTGAACACCTCCTCCCCTCTAGGCGATTCTATTTTTTTAGGTAATTACGTGTGAACACCCTAGCGAAAAGAAGAAAAAATCTATTATTTTAGAATTTAGAGTGGAGAGTAAGTTCGTATATCTTTTTAGGATAATAACCAATTTTTTCATCACTAACCTCAAGTACTAACCTCGACAGACCAGACGCGGACTTGACAGCATCAGGGTGAGATATGGTTCAGCTCGGTCCTAGGAGATACACTCTCCCAGGCATTACCTCTTCTTTTTAATGGGAGGCGCACCTACCGGGGGAAACTGTCGGTTTCAATCTACGGCTATTTTTGTGCCAGCTAGTCCCCCACCCATCGGCTGAGCTTATTCCCCTCACTTTCTGGCCTTGTGCCATATTTTACTGCTGTGGGCAGCAGGTTAATCCGAGCACGAGATAATTTGAAACATGATCAACACAAAGTGCATTGTTTTGTCGTTTATTGGTGCTAAACTTTCTAAAGTCTAACATATAAAATCTTTCACTGGTGTACCAATTTCACCTCGTCAATCTTAACATTGATCGCAATCTTAAGGCAGAGAATAATTAACATCCGCTTTCGCTGAGATTATGCTTTCGGTAGAGTTTTTTATGTTTGTATACAGCCTGGCGTCCATATCACTTGACCAATGGTAACCAAACTATCCGTTATATTCTTACTTAGAACTGATTTAATTTGGGGATATCTAGGTCAAAGCCATAGAAAAATGAAAGTCACTTGGCCATATTGTAGCCATTGAAGTCACGCATCTTCTATCACCGTGACGAAAGCTCAACTTGCTATTTTTCCAAATTTGATGTATCGATCTGATGCTCTTTGATAACAGTAATCGCTATCCAAAATTTCAGCCTGATCATATGAATAGTTTTTCAGTTACTACGTTTCCATGGCATAACTTTGGGAATATTTCATACAATATAAGAAGTAAGGTCCAGATAAGTTCATCATTACGTTGTCATGCGGATGGGGACAGTCTCATAACGGACTTGTTTTTTTAACTTATCAAGGCCCGGGGACGTTTTTCTTTTTTTTTGGGGGGGGGGGGGGGGGCATGACTCATCGAGAAATAAAAAAAAATCCAGTGTGTTAAGAAATCAGCAGCAGTTAGAAAATCAAATAGTCACCCTCGACAGGGTTTTCCCCAGTTGTTATACCGGCCGATGTTCGCCTTGGCATCATTCTGGCAACGTAGGGGCTGACTTGACCCTTCCTTGGCCGTTTGGCTAGAGCAAAGTGTAGTATCTGTTCTGATGCTACACTTCGTCTTTTCTGTC
>OY744524.1:105223340-105230840 GCA_963556195.1 Sepiola atlantica | reverse complement strand
AAGATATCATCATCCTAAGAGGTTATTCTTCCATGCGATAAACGTCACTTGTTCAAAAATATGTATTGAAATCTTAAAACCATATCAGTTATGTTAAGTTTCATCATTAAACAAATGGTACTCCACCAAGACCTGTTTAGTGATGTTCTGTCCATTAATTAATATTAATAATATTCTTAAATCACTTATTTCAAGATGTGGATTAGTTAATTAACATATTCACTATATTTCTCATGTAAGCTATGAAATAAACTAATTTAATTTATTTCGTTTCATTGGATACGGATATATTTTATTTCTATCTAACCCTAAACACTTAAATACATATTTTTAAATAATTTTTTTAAATATCTCGAGTTATAAAGTTCAGGTGTAAAAGTTTATGAGTATTTTCTCTGACATTTATTTTTGGTAAATAAGGGAGATAACTCAATTAGATTAAATCATCTTAAGAATTTCGATGTTGTTTTAATGTCGCTTGTTTGATTCTGACGTGTATTTGTATACTTGCGTAATTTAATTTGTCGCTCTTAAATTTGTTATTGAATTTGTTTATTGCGACTGGACGAGTAAAAATAAAACGATGGAAACTTGGTATCTCGAAGTTGGATGATGGTCCTTAAAATAAATTAAAAATGATGTTTCAATTTTACGAACTGGCCTTAGATTGATCCTTTTTATAAAAGTAATCATTCAATTTAATTATTTATCTCAAAACCATGATAAACTTTAGTGTACTCCGTTAATTCGTTTGTGGATCGTAGTTTTTTTATATATATTTACCTATTTTTATCCATTCATTATATGAGATTCTTTGAAAGACTTTAGACATATCCTTAAAATATCAGCCTATTTTTGTTCATATTTAGCTCTATTAAACACCATGGGGTTTCGTATCTCTATACTTTACATTAATTCTTTATCAAACTCTAAATGGTATCACTTATATAATAATTATTTTTTATTAACTTCAATCAAGTAACTATCAACTATTCTAAAAAAAATTGAGAGGGGCTGTATTGTGCGTACTATTCATAGCTTTACTTTGTAAAGTAAGACGGCCGCCCCAATAGCTAATAATATCTGTGTTTTTTATCCATAGAAAATGTAATCAACGTGAGTTGTTTGTTTTTTGTGGTTTCTTTGCTACCTCACAATGTTTTTTGAAAGCGAACTTTGATTTTCTTAGGAATCCATAATCGATAGATTCGGAATTGATATACCAATTAGGTTTGGTCGACTATGGACGAAACAGTTCGTAAAAAATGTATCGAAGTTTTAAATTGGAAATATACTGGAATTTAGTCTAATATTGTTTATTTATATATGTTATGCTGTTATATGTTAGCAATCATCGAGCCTTTACGTTAAAAAGGTTAGTCCAAGGTAAAAACAGAAAGTATATGCACAAACATATGTTTACCCCACATCTCTCTCCCCCTCCCTCCCTCTCTCTCTCTCTCTCTCTCTCTCTCTCTCTCTCTCTATATATATATATATATATATATATATATATATATATATATATATATATATATATATACAGTTTTCTTCCTGAGATTCTCATGGATAAATCGACTATAAAACTTCTCCGTTTCTTGGTGTTCATACATTAGATCCATTTCTCTTTCTGCTTCTGGTAAAATCAGTTCTCTCTATCGCTAGGCTTTTGAATCCGTAGGATTCTTTAGTATCTAGGTGTTCATCTTTATTAAGGAAGAAGTGTGTTCGTCCGTTTTTATTTAATTATTTTAATAATGTATCCATGCTTGCTAGGTGTTGAGATGTTTTTTAATTATGTTTCTAAGTTAACTTTTTCCATATTATTTTTTCAGTGGTGAAATAAATTTTTATGAGAGTGCTCATCTACTTGAAGGGCTAAACTAGCACCCATCCCCAGCCAGGGATCGAACCTCCAACAATCTAGTTGATAGTCGGCAGCTCTCATCACTGAGGCGCTTGCAAATTATATTTACAATTATGTAAACATTGACCGCCACCTTTTCATATTTTTCCTGTGTTTTTTATGTAATTTTTTTTCTCACAATTCCACAATATATACTGCTTCTATCTGATGATTGACAAGGTTAAACAAAAAAGTACATTTATCTAAATTTGTCATGAAACACGTGTAAGAAAATTGAATATTAAATATGAATAGATTATTTTTTAGTGTAAGATGAAAAGAAGGAAAACAAACTTTTATCGAAATACGGAAATAAAGAGATCATAAGAACAAATGAAAGTTATATGTTATTATTATTATTATCATCATCATTATTATTATTATTATTATTTGTCGCCCCAATCTAGGCTGGACACTGTAGTGAGTAGTATTAACACAGCCGTTATCGTAGCTTTAATGCATGTTTCTTCAGTAGTTGAATACTCTTGACGACGGCTGCCTATAACAGGTTTAAAACTCTCGATGATTTATCCGATTTTTCATAATGGCGGAGTGGGTTAAGGCGTCGGAATTTGGGTTATAACATGACTCGTGTTCTGGGGTTTCGAATCCTGCGACCAGTATGAATAATTATCTCTACACTGACGATTCCAGAAAAGATGAAACGTATACGTATGTAGATAAAAACAAATGTATATATATATATATATATATATATATATATATATATATATATATATATATATATATATATATATATATATATATATCAGGACTAGTAATGTGACGATTCCGATATTTTTCCAATTCCGATACAATTACTGATTCTTTTCTAAATTCCCGATTCCGATAGAATTACCGATTCTAATTCCGATCTAAAAAGTAGAATTTTATTTTTTGTGGGCGGTATATTTAGTGACGGGTCCTCATCTACCTTTAAATGTCGATATAATTTTCTTTTTAATTTCACAAACTTCTTTTTGTATTTTATCGAAGATTTTGATAAATTCATTGTGAAATTTCCATCTATATTTTTCACTTGTGCCATTTTTTTTCAATTTATCCACTTGTGGAATTTTTACCCGTGTCATTTTGACCGGGTCATTTTTTCCGGTGCCATTTTTTTTTTCAATTTATCCACTCGTGCCATTTTTACCCGCACCATTTTTACCGGGTCATTTTTTCCGGTGCCATTTTTACCGGAATTCGTTATACATTTTAGTTTTAGTTTAAAATCAATGAATATTTTTCTTTTTATTATTCGCACCAGCAATAGAACATTAGGTTTTAAACAAAATGAAAAACAATTAAAATAATCGTTTTTCGAAACGGAAATAAGGTTAACATTTTTCCGATTCTGATACCGATTCGGATACCCCAAAATGTTCCAATTTTCCCGATTCCCGATTCCGATTTGTAGTCCCAACACTAGTCAGAACTAATAAGTAACAGGTCTGAGCCTTCGGTGTGAGAGAGGGATGAGCGGATTATGTTATTATCTAACATGACATCATGGCAGTATATAACTGTAATGTTAGCTTTGGCCAACAATTGTACTTTTCCAGGTCGTTCAGCCATGAGCACTGGGGACCGAATGGTGAAGATCGAACAAGAAATAAAAAGAAGATTACCATACTGAAACCCCCGCCTTATTCACTTGATCTTGTTTCGTGTCCTTTTTCTTTTTCTCGGAAGCTTATGGAACACGTTTTGTGGGTGTGGATGGCATCAAGGTGACTGAATGGGGCATCCCATAAGAATCCTTCAATCAATGCATAGAGGCGTGACAGAGAAAGATGGGGAAGTCCATTAGACTCGGGTGGGAGGGGATACATCGAATGGAAAGTCTTCCCGGTGTACGTAGGTGGCAGTGATAGTAGATCGGAGTGTGAGAATGAAAATCCCTCCAACCCCTTTCTATGTACAACCATTTTTTAATATCGAGCAGGACTAAATATTAAAATTTTACAAATACGAGCCAAACTAAAAAAATTTCTAACAACATTGATCAATATGTGGCAGAAATCACTAACTGAAAAGATTGCTGTGTGTGGCTTTTGTTACCGAAGCTATCGAACACCAATGTAGGGGAGGATGAGTTTACATATTTATTTATTTTTACTTTTAGTCACAACTGAGACGTAAGGGGCTATTATTATTAGGGACTAGATTTATACATGGCATCCTGGATGGGGAGTTGTGCAGCAAGATGTTTTTTCACATTACATACGGGAAAACAAGGGGCAGGGAGGGAATTCCAAGGGCATGCGGTTCGAGGAAAGAATCTATTAGAGTAGAAAGTTTTCCTACATCTAAGGATATCTCAAATGAATGGGTGGGATTTTGCTGTCGGTCGGGTTTGTCGGGGGTATTTACGTGCAGTTATGTGGTTGGAGCACATTCTGTGGAAGTACATTTAAAACAAGCAGATATGCAGCATTGCGGCGATGGGATAGAGGCTGGAGTTTGGCAGACAGTGCTGGACCTAATAGGTTTGATACTATTTTGCACCCTGTCCAAGATAGAGAGAGACTAGTGGTTGGTGCACCAGCCCAGATGTGGCAACAATACTCCGTGAATGATGACTTTATAAAGATATAGGCTACTGGCAGGTATGGGAAGTTTTTAGCTCGGTAGAAGGTGAGCCCACTTTCTTTGCAGCAGACTATATAAAGATAGAGTATTTGATTTTTGTAGATTTAAAAACAATGTTGGGATTTTCATGTGTGTGCGATAAAGTGTGTGGGGAAGAAACTGAAAGAGGGATAGGGAGGGTGGAGTTATGTGTGCGTTTCGTGTCGTTACTTGTGATAATTGTTCATTCTTTTCTTGTGTAGCGAGTTTTGTTTGAAAAGAATTTGAAAATTAGAAATTTTTTGAATTCCAAATTGGCACACCGAATTGGCCAATTGGAATGGAATGTTTACGGCGTTTATCTCAAGTCCAGCAAATTGAATCGTCTTTTTAACACCCCCCCCCCCCCCACCTTTCTTTTTCATCTTCGAAGAAGCCTCTCTTTCTTTTCGTTTCTTTTTGCGGGGGTGTAAAATCGAGCGAATGGCAGACAAGTGGACAACCAACCAAACGGCCGGAATTAAGTGCAACAATGGACACCGAGTGACACAAGAAATAGAAGCGGTGGGGGGGAATGGACGGCGGGCGATACGAAGAGTGGATAACGGAGGGAAAGAGAAAATATATCAACTAATAATTCAACATTCAAGGAAGAATTTCTCGGTAAAAGACCTTATGGTAGGTTTCCAAAGCAATGTAGAGCTCCTTTTACCAACCAAGTACCAAACAAAATGAAAGGACTGTGTATCCAGAAAGTGTGCAAAGATCCTTTAAGGATTATGTAATACAATAAAGTAATTCGATAATCAATTGAAGCCAACTGATTTTATTACATACACTATAAGATATAGATGACACTGTGTGATGCATTACACGCTAAAATAATAATAAGGTTAATAATTAGAATATACAGAGAACATGAAAGTTTAAATATAAATGAGAAAAATAATATTCAAAAATATAAATGGATGTTTGTGAGAGACTTAACAGGGATTGTAACTATAATTTTGTCCAGTCAAATATTATTAAGATCCAGATAAAAGACTGATAACCTGATTTATCTTCCTAGCCGACCCTTGCCTACTCTGACAAGATAGGAGCATTTTACGAGGTGGTCATTGTAGAGATAAGTAATTGAAAGCGTATGTCCCTTAGCTACCAACACAGAGTGATTAATGCCTTTACCCAGCAAGGAATGTAAATTAAAAAATTTCCGTCGCCAAAAATTTGAATTCATGAGTTTCAAAGATTTTGGGAAGTCACGTCGGCTCGAAGGCAATTGGTAAAAGGTAAATATATATGTGTGTGTGTGTGTGTGTGTGTGTGTGTGTGTGTGTGTGTGTGTGTGTGTGTGTGTGTGCACGCGAAGTACTTTCTCTTGGCAAAAAACACTCTTAAGGAAATCACTAACTATTCTTAACGATATTTAAGATTCATTTCACTCTCATTTCATACATCTGTAACAACGGCCTGATCGGTTGGAGTGTTTGGATTTTGACAGTAAATATTGATTGGGGTCCGAGGTTCGAGTCATGCGACAAACGGAAGAATTGATAAACTTATATGTATGTAGATATTAATTGTATGTTAATATTCAATTATTAATTAAAATAATAATTAATGTATATATATATATATATATATATATATATATACTTATGAATATTTGTTTTATCAAAGGAACAATGCATTAAAGCCACGATGACAGCTGTGTTAATACTGCTCACTGGGGGCGACAAATAATTAATTATAAATATTTGTTTTTTATCTACATACGTTTCATCCTTACGGGAATCGCCAGTTTAGAGAAGAATTATTCACACCGGTCGCCAGACTCGAACCCCGGAACACGAGTTATGTTTTTAACACAAATTCCAACGTCTTAGCTCACACGACCGTTGCCAATAACTCGGTAAGTCAGCTATATGTATATATGTGTGTGTGTGTTTCATTTTACTTCAGTCGAATTTCTTAGAAATTAAGGGGCTTCATCCTGATCTCTATATCGGATACATAGATATTCGAGTGTCCCATTAAAGTTCGCCTTTATCGCTCAAACGTTGAGTTAATAAAGAAGTTAAGAACACTAATTCCCCGCTCCCTAATTGACCAGTTAATTACGTTATAGTATATCTTTCTTGTGGTTGTTTGGTCTTAACGGATTCCAGGACAATAATTAATCTAGTCTGGTGGAGTATCCAGCTAAGTGATGTTACTAGAGGTAACATCACTAAGAGAAGGTGCACCATCCACTGTATAAACCATTGTATAGCACTGTTGAGGGGGTCTTATTTGGACTTCGGAGACTATCTTATTTTGAATATTTGGTCAGGGTTTACTTATAAGGTGAAGTATCCTTATGTCAGGTTGTTCTGACAAACCCTTGTACAGAGAGACCGAAGATACTCGAAGATGGTGTCTAGTAGGTAATTCAAACTCTGCGTGTGGGGGGGGGGTAAAAGAAATTACTTGGAAGTGGGTGGTTGTTTTCTTGTTGCGTCAGTGTCAATAACCGTCCCCGACTGTTTTTCTACTGGACATTTGTTGTCGCATATTTTGTCAACCCGATAAATATATATATTTTTTAAATACACGGCATAATGACAACGAATTTATATTAACCAACCAAACCTGCGTCAATTAAGCTCTCTACATACTTGTTTATTGGACCGACATTTTTTCCTTCTTTTTCTTTCTTCTGTCCACATATTTGTCCGAGGACGTAAACAGTTGTGAGGGAGGCCATATTATTACGGCCGGCTAGACTCGCAAAATTTCGGAGACAAACACTGGTTTAAGCTAATCTTTAAACAACTCATCTCCTGTAATCGCTTCGCGGTTGAAATAAATAACTAGCAAGACTATCTGGCGTTATTTGGGCAGAAAATTTATTGAATTAACCATTGCGGAATATATATATCCAAACAAATGTTATGGGTTTCTCTATTCGTGTGTGAGCGTATCGTATTTCTCTGTACTTGTTGAGCAGTATAATTATCACGGACTAACCAGATTCTCCC
>OY744524.1:105203340-105218340 GCA_963556195.1 Sepiola atlantica | reverse complement strand
CAATCGGCAAGCGCCTTGACACGCATCGAGTCATGTTTGTTTGTTTTGTTTTTACTTCAGCATATCACACCAGAAAAATGATCATAAATCATGTGTTAATGTCGTTTTTATTATCGTTCATCTATTAATGATATTTTATGTATTAATTTCTATTTTCATTACGCTTTAATAATTGCAAGTTTCGTTAGACAAGCAGAAGATACAATTTCGTGAGATTTTCCCACCATTCACGGCCTTGAAATGTCAAATAGCAATGAACCAGGCGGGAAAATCACTTTATCTTCAAGATTGGTGATGGCGATTTTCTCAAAATAAAGTCCTTCATTTGTTCAGATTTGTTTAATGTTTTCTTTATAGATTTATATTTGTATAGGAGTTGCGGCTTTTCATTTCAATTTTTATAACGTGAAATATGTAATTGTGTGAATATTAACTTTTAAACAATGGGCAGTTTTTACTGATTCGTATCGTCTTTCCATCTCCATACAAGTCACGTCATGTCATTTTTCGCAATATAAAAACGCCTGCATTACAATTAAAATATAATTTGAATTCTATTTGTTTTCGTTTGTTTGTTATTTTGTTTTGGGGGGAGCGGGAGTTCTGGATGGCGATGTGAAACATTTTTTTGACTGGGGGATTTGCTATTATTATTTGACTGGGGGATTTGCTAGAAGAATATCCGTTCCAGGACGGGTAAAATTAATTTGCCGAACAGAACAGTTTTGCACCATTTTTATTTTCTCCCACGAAAATATGATTATATGATACTAAACCTTATGTTTATAATCCTTATTCTAATTTTGATCAAAATCCAGTACATGATTCTGATTCTAGAAAATGTCTCAAATTTAAAACTTAGAAGACTTTTGAAATTCTGGGAATCTTGCATTTCAAATGGGATTCTTTTAATAAGAATACCAAATCTATCAGTCAAAAAATATTTTCATCGCAATAAAGAACACTCTCGAACAAAAAAAAACGAACAAACAATAAAAAAAATAAAAAAATAAAAAAATACTATGAGCACAACCTCCCATTTGAAATTCAAATATTTCAGATTTGCATTGAATTTGATCCATTCTCATTAAACACCAATTAAGTAAGATTCCCAGAATTTCAAAAGTCTTTTTAAGAGCCTTAAGCTTAAGTTTTAAATTTGAGACATTTTCTAGAATTAAAATCATGTACCGGATTTTGATCAAAATTTAAATAAGTATTCTAGACATAAGGTTTAGTATCATATCATTATATCTTCGTAAGGGAAAGTGGTGCAAAACTGTTCCCCTCTCCAAAAAACAAACAAAAAACAAACAAAAACAAATAAAATTCAAATTATATTTTACTCATAATTCAGGCGTTTTCATATTGCGAAAAATGACATGACGTGACTTGTATGGCGATGGAAAGACGATACGAATCAGTAAAAACTGGTCATTGTTTAAAACTTAATATTCTTCTTAATATACTGGGAAAATTGTTGGATCATTCCATCGCTCCAGAACGTACCTGACTCATAATGCGATCCTCTACCTACAGACGATGAAGTACTGTTGCAACATTTGGGGAGGCGCCCCTCAGGTCACACTTCGTTGCCTAGACACGATTCAAAATCAACTCCGAAATCGGAGATGACCTCTTCTCCATCTTACAGATGTTGCTAGTCTCTATCTACTCTATCGTTATTTCTATTAAAGGTACTTGACTCTCATACAACCAATCAGCGTCAACCAACCACAGTTAATTTTAAATAGAAATAGAACAAAAATACAGAAAGAACATCACACGAGCCCAAGGGAACCGAAACTGACAGAATTCCTATAAAGTGACACACACACATACACACAAACACACATACACACGCACATACACAGATACACTTACACACATACACACACATACACAGATACATACACCTACACACACATACACACATATACACACACACGCAGACACGTGATGGCACCAGCCTCGGTTAGTACTATACTAAATGGACACGAAGGGTCAAGTATGATGGAAAGACTAAGGAGAGAGAGAGAGAGAGCACCAACCAGACCTCTACTCGAAGGGTGCGGAGAGTACTATACCGTTAGGGGTTAGGATTAGGCTTATTACGACTCAAGTTCCAGAGAAGACCAACAGTCGTTGTCAGCGAGAAATTAATGTTAAACGGCTGTTGTGATAACACAAAATAATTTGAAACGGTTATCGGAAGAGACGGAGAGTGGTGTTAATCTATGGATACTTGTTGTCACTCAGGCTCCAGGGAACACCACTTGCTGTTGTTGTGAGAAAAAAGAATAAATAATAAGACTACGTTGCCAGATACGACCGATGCATCATGACGGCATTTAATTGATCTGTTGTTGAATACAAGTGTTTTTATGTTATTTTGATAAGAAAAAGATTGAGAAAATGTCAATCTTATTTGCTATTAAACATTTGGATAATATTTGTCTTGTTGAATACATATTAAATGTTGCATTAGCTGAATAAAAGTGATTGATGCCCTGATCGGGTATCCCATTTGTAGGGTCATTGTACAATTTTATTTTATGAAACTTTTTTCTTTAGAGGCCGACTTCCAGGAGAAATTCAGTCAGTCTTCTTTCCCTATTAGGCTCTTGAAGGGCTTATTTTTTAGCTAGCCTGGTTGGAGTCCAGGAGATTGAATGCTGGTGGTTGGGTCTCTTTCAGGCTTGGTTTGTCTTGAAGTAATTCTACCTTTCTCTTCCTTTTTATTTTTCTGCCTTCTACATGCGATAATCATATTTCATTCTTGTTAGTTCCTTACATCAAGTGGCTTCATGCTTTGTCTGGAACGATTTCCATTAAAAAAATTATTGTTTCCTTTATCTTTTATGATTTTCAAGCGTGACTAGGTGGACCTTACAAATCCTGTCTTTCTATTTGCATGCAAAGTTTGGTTGAAATCTCATCAATAGTTTTTTGTCTATAGTAGACGGACAAAAAGACACGTCGACAGACAGAACTTCATTTTATTTAATGTAAGTTGTTTATATATATATATATGTATTACTAAAAAGAGATTTGGTACCTGTCTGTCTGAAGCCGAAACTATACTATTACTTATATTATTTTGCTATCTTTCAATACTCAAGTTGGTATGATAGTGTAGTCTTTGTTTTGTTGTCATGAAACCATCCGCCCAGGCATTACTTCCTCCTTTTGGGAGGCGGAAGTTAGTGTAGTATCTCTTCTGTTGTCATAAGACTATCCGCCCAGACATTACCTGATTCTTTGAAGATAGTGTAGCATATGTTTGTTTGTCATGATACTATCCTTCCGGGCATTACCTCCTCCTTTTGGAGAGTAGTGTAGTATCTGTTGTGTTGTCATGATGCAAATCTTCCATGGATTACCTTCTTCTTTTTTTTAAATTGGGGGGGGTCATATACTAGTAGCAAAAATATGCGACCTTTGGTGACATATTCTTGTTAGTTTGTCTAACGATGAATTATTCAGCAATTAATAGTAAATCATCGACCAAAAAACATAAGCATATTTGTATATTTAGAGCGAGTAGCAGAACGGAATTACTGTCAGAAATTAATTGACATAGAAACAATTGTTTGCCAATTATGTAGTATCAACAATTAGCTGTCCCTATCCGGCGTTGCTCGGGATTGAATAATGTCATTAGGTTTTACTGTTTTATTATTTCAATAAGTATCTCCAAAAAATTAAGATTAGAATCTAAAAAATAATAATGTATAAGTCACGTATCGGCGAGAAACACACACATACACAAAAAAAACTCGAAGTGGTCATGAAATATTAATTAATATTCAGGGGAGATAAATCTTTGCAGGTTAACATATGGATTGTCCCTCTTGTATTATTTAAGTCATTATTTAAAAGTATAGATGGCAATCGTAACAATCTTCGAAGCCTGATTTTATTTCAAGCAAACTGAAGCGAGAAACATTGTGGTGGTGTAAAGAACATGCTGGAAGGAAGAAAAAGACGAAGCTGTGAGACAGAATTAAGCATAGATACGTGAGATGCGATGCTATTTATGTCTAAATTCGAAAATACAGCTTACATAATCTTATATATTAGATTTTTTTAAATAGCAATAGTCTGTCATAAATTACTGATAAGAGTTCAACCAAACTTGTCATGCGGACTATCATAGATGAAATACAGATTCAGTATATTTAGTAATTGAATTTTTATTTTATTTTTATTTTGTTCGGCCCAAACTGCATTAAGAAGTAAGGGGCTACTGTGATGAGGGGCCATATTTATAGGGGCATTCTTGTTGGATAGTTGTAAGCAAAATAGTTGTTAACATTACATTAAAATTTCTGCATGTTGGTACAGTCAGGGAAACAGAGATCAGGAAGAGAATTCCAAAGACAAGCTGTCCGAGGAAATAAGCTATTAGAGTCGTAAGTGTTCCGGCATCTAGGGATCTCTACAGTCAAGGGGGTGATTGTGCTGCTAATCTGGTTGATCCGGGATATTTACGTTAAGGGGGATACAAGTGCAGAATGTTCATCGGGGTAGATTCTGTGGAACTACTTGTAAACTAAGTACAGGGATACAAGACTGCGGCGATGGAAGAGGGGCTGGAGATTGGTAGAAAGTGAGGGATCTATCAGGTTTGTATAAGATGTGGAAACTAGTGGCTGGAGCACCAGCCCAGATGTGGCAACAAAACTCCATGCATGAGATATCGGATATTGGTAAGTGCGAGACGTGTACTAGTCCGTATATATAAATATAAATAGTTCACCTTCTTTGCAGCTAACATGGCAGTATCTCCTATATATTTATATATATATATATATATATATATATATATATATATATATATATATATATATATATATATATATATATATATATATATATATATATATAATTCAGGCAAGGTAAACATCTACAGGATAGGAATCCAAAGAATTTCAACCAGCCTTATAAAAAGTGCTCAATATCAAATAGAGCTTTTTATTTATACAGACATGTACAAAATCTGCGACACTGGCATCTTGATGTTATCGATCAACAGCTATTATAAACTGAGATCTCATCAGGCAGAATTAGAATCCGATCTTTACCTCAGATCATATTTGAGAAGGATGAAATGGGAAAGAAAAGAAAAGAAAGGAAAATGTTAAATGTGGAAAGTCACGTGGTTAGATTTGAAACCGTGAAATAAAATAAAATGAAATGAAGTAAAATGAGATATAAGATACAATATAAAAATATAGAAATATAAATTATAAATTCACTGAGGATAGAGAAAAGGAAGGAGAGAGGATAGTGGGTGGGTGAGAGGGGAGTGGGAAATTAAACAGAAAAGGGGGAATGGGAAAGGGAAGTCCAAGAACATACAGCTAATGTATGAATTGGTGGCTGTTGAAAACGCGTCGATATGCTGTTGACGCTGTCACCGTCTCGTTTCAATTAGGCTCTAATCTTGTTTGTGTCCTCCTTTTTTATTTGTCTTAGTTTTTTTTCCTATCTTTTAATTCTTTTTATTTCATCTTATTGTTATTAATTGATTTGTTTTATTAATTTATTTAGGCCGAGTAAATCACATTATTTGGAGATGCGTTAATTAAAAATTTACTCAAGCATGATAATAGCAGTCCCGTGATGATGATGATGATGATGATGATGATGATGATGATGATGATGATGATGATGATGATGATGATGATGATGATGATGATGATGATGATGACGACGACGACGACGACGACGACGACGACGACGACGACGACGACGACGACGATGCAGATGGTAATAATAATAATAATAATAATAATAATAATAATAATAATAATAATAATAATAATAATAATAATAATAATAATAATAATAATAATAGTAATAAAGATGATCATGACGATGCAGATGGTAATAATAATAATAATAATAATAATAATAATAATAATAATAATAATAATAATAATAATAATAATAATAATAATAATAATAATAATAATTATTATTATTATTATTATTATTATTATTATTATAATGAAATTAGTTGTAAATATGATAAAAAGTATAATGAACATAAAAATAAAATATAAATATATAAAAGCATTTGTTTGTGAAACAAAGAAAAATTACAGGTATTCGCCGATTTATGAAAATAAATAAATTGAAAGAACATATGAAAGTTATGATTATGGATTAATTGTTCCTATGGTCATCGGAATGCAACTATATATATATATATATATATATATATATATATATATATATATATATATATATATATATTTATATATATATATATATATATATATATATATATATATATATATATATATATATATGAGATTATTGTTTAATTAAGAGATAAATAAGTAAACAAAATTGTCATACGTAATTCAGACGAACAAAGTGTTGAGTTCCAAGTCAAAATTAATCAAATATCCCCAGTTGTTGTTGCTATTGGCCATTAAAAGATTGTTCTTCTTCTGTCAATATGAGTCTAACTCATTAAGATAATGTCATTTATTAAAACGACATCAGCTTAACAGATTATTATTTTAAGCCAATGATATGCGCTAATCGGATTTTGCTCTTCGTAGCAGAAACGCTGTGTCTTAAAATGGTGCTGGGTTTTAAGTGGTCCTTAAACCTCGTGCACATTCTGTTTAATAAGCAAACAAACGAGGTTGCTGAATGTTTTTATTTTGAATTATCGAAGCGATCGAAATAAAAATGAGATTCAAGAATGCAGACGACAATTGCATCATTAAGTGAATAGCGCCAAAATAAACATGACGACATTAGGTTATTAGGTGTGAAGTTTGCCTTTCAAAACAACATAGATATTGTTTTATATTGTGTTAATAATGTCAACTTCACGAAATAATTCAAGAACTAAAGTATATTACTTCTCCAGTATATGTGTTTTCGGAAGGCACGTGACTTGGACCCAGTTCTCGCGAGACTTCGAGAAATCCCCATGATGTCCTTCCTCTTTTCGGCTGTCCTTCCTGGAGGGAAGTCACTCTTCCAACCGACTCCTCCAGAAATTCCAACAGCGTCGATTATTTCACACAGCTCCTTTATTTGAATAACAACTAAGTGCATTCAATTGTGTTGGAACTTATAGTAAATGTTTATCTCTTTATCTTTGACCGTGTCAGCGTTTGTCAAAACAAACGTTAAATAAAAGCAGATGAGTTTAATCACTTCTTTGTGTTTTTTCTTATTTGCCGACACACACGTGTATTATAGTTTATTTTCTCCTGGTATTTACGTCCTGTTTTCTGTAGACTAAGAATGCGAACCACTCAACCGAACAAAGTCATTAATCCCTCCCTATGTAAACAAAACAAGTGGCTTCTATGACTTAATGTGATCCACTTTTGACCCCTCCCCCCACCCATAATATTTTTCTTCGCCTAAAACTGTCACTGGTCTTCATTTTACTCGATATTTTAAGTTTAAATCGCAGTGCATGAATTTTACTTCCACGTATTTACTCTTATGAGTGTGGACGAAAACTGGCTTAGTGAGTTTATGTAATTATACCTGTTCTCTCGTTTTTTAATACTTTTCAATTTCTACCCCCGCCCCCCAAAAAATGTCAAAAATGTCTATATTCTTTGCCTTAATAAAATTTTGTATCACAAAAATAAATTTAAATATATATAGCTCTATGCTGCACCTTTTTTTCCAGGAACGGCCTTTACGGTGAACTTTTTTCTCATATTCACTCAATTCATTTACTCTGCATTAGACACTCTCAACATATTCCCACTTTTAACATTTTTTCTCTAATTTCTACCTTTTATTCTTTTCAAACTTTGACTCTGGTAATCTTCTTACCAGCTTATCCATTTGTATTCCTCTGATGATAAGAATGCGATTCTTTGAAAAGCCATGGTTTTAGGAAAAATAAATCCCTTGTTTTGAACCACTGAAGATGTAATAGATTTGTGTATTTTTTACATCTTTTATTAGCATTCTTTCTTGCCTATATATATATATATATATATATATATATATATATATATATATATATATATATATATATATATATATATATATATATATATATATATATATGAAGCAATCCAACAAAAGATATAAGCGTCAACTAATATCTTATAATTAGTGAAACATCCGGATAAAAAACTGAAGCTCAATATACTGGATAGAGCATTAATATTATAATATAAAATGAAGTAATAAAATAAGGTGTCAATCAAATTTTATTAGAATTCAAAGTTCATGCAAAGCATCCTTAAGTCCTTAGCTTTATATTATAATATATATATATATAATATATATATATATATATATATATATATATATATAGAGAGAGAGAGAGAGAGAGAGAGAGAGAGAGAGAGAGATGTAATATATTTGGTATTTTTTACACCTTTTATTATCATTCTTTCTGTCCCATATATATATATATATATATATAGAGAGAGAGAGAGAGAGAGAGAGAGAGGGGGGAGAGGGAGAGAGAGAAAGGAGAGAGAGTGTATGTAGTGTAGTGTGTGTATGGTTGTTGGTTCATAGATGTTACTCAAATGAAGCTACGATACTTATAAGATAGTGCTATATATCAAGTAGAGCTGTATTTTAGTATAATTCTTTAATACAAACAGTTTTGACTACATATATGCATACATGTTCAACGTCTAGCTTCCTCGGGCCATAACGAATATACTGTATATAAAAATATGAATGGTGATATGCATGTGTGTAGGTTATTTTATTTTAGTTACGTGTGTGAATGTCGATAGATGTCCTGTAGTGATATGAAAGGAGCCATGCTACTATGGTTTTAAGTGTGTGCCGATATGTATGCGGATAGGTGATTTCAATATTCTCGTTTTTATTCGCTTTATTTAAGTATCTCTTTATGTCTTATTTCTTTCATTGCGTGCCCCAGCTTATTGTATACTCTGTATATACGAGGCCTGTCTAAAAAGTAACCGACCTTAGGCCAGAAAAAATATTTCAAATACCTTACGGGATTGGAACTCTAACCCCCTTCAAAGTAGGTCCCTTGTGCTTGCACACACTTAGCCCATCTTTCCATCCACTGCCAGAAACACGTCTGGAAGTCTTATTTTGGAATGGTGTTTATCCTCGCCGTCGTGTTCCGCATTATCTCTTCTCTAATCTCGAAACGAGAACCTTTTAGTGGCGTCTTTAATTTTCGAAACAACCAGAAGTCGCAAGTAGCCATATCTGAAGAATAAGGAGGTTCGTGAACGACTGGAATTCCATGTTTGGCCAAGAAATGTTGGATCAATTGGGATGAATGTGGGGGGACGTTGTCGTTATGCAGTTACCAGTTTTTTTGCCGTACACATGTCTGGTGTTTTGCGCCGAACTGCGTCACGGAGACGCCGGAGAACATCTTGATAGTACTCATTTGACACTGTTTGTCCTTCCGGTGCGTATTCGTGATGCACAATTCCACGGATATCAAAGAAGACAGTCAGCATCACCTTGATTTTGCTTCGCACCGGTCGCGCTTTTTTTTTGCATTGGAGACTCGGGATGCTTCCATTGCGACGACTGTCTTTTTGTTTCTGGGTCGTACTCGTACACCCATGACTCATATTCAGTTATCACGGTGTACAGAAACCCAGGGTCAGTGTTGGAAGTTTCCAAAATGTGCTGTGCAACTTGAAAACGGAGGTCTTGCGACGACAACTTGGGCACAAATTTCGCAGCCACTCTGTGGATGTCCAAATCATCACGCAAAATTGCATGTGCGGAATCTTTACTCACTCCGACCTCTTGTGCGATCTCCAGCATGGTTGAACGACGAGCTTCTATCACCAAATTCCGCACCCTCTCAACAACAGTTGCACTCCGAGCAGTTTTGGGCCTCAATCGGTTGAACCACTCATTAATTTGTGTTACACCCATCACATCTTCTCCAAACACCTGCTGAATCTTACGAATTGTTTTGTTTTGAGAATGACCAAGCTCTTGACAAAATTTGATGCAGTACCTTTGCTCAACACGTTCAGTCATCTTGAGAGAATCAGTAATCCGACGAATGCGTTGTGTAGCATCTCACTCAGCGCCCGACAGGTAGCAACTAACGCGCAGAAAGGCGGTGATGAAATTCACACATGCGTATGAATGTGTATTTCTTCACTGTGTAGAGTGGCGCCGCCCTATCGTCTCTATTTCGCACGGAAAAAAATAATGGTCGGATACTTTTTAGACAGACTTCGTATGTGTATGAACGTGTATCAATGTATATTATGTATCCGTATGCATATGCATAAGCTAAAATTGATACCCCCTAACATCTCTTCTCTCTTTATGAACTTTTCCCTCTCCTTCCTCTCCTCCGACCAAAACTTTCCGCTAGCATTAAATTCATTCGTTTTTTCAGTAGACTCACTGTGGTCTGAGAAACCAGGACTTTGAATAAAGTCGCAACTGAAACATATATGCACACGTGTAGCTAAAAATGTTTGTTTAAATTATAGATTTTACCATTTTCCAGAATCTTCGAATCTGATCCTACGAACTCTTCATGCATTTTCAACGGTTTATTTTTGCCTACATCCTCTACATTCTCTTATTTTCTTTTATATTTCTTTACCTTTTCAAATGTTGACATTATGGTACATTTTATTTTACTAACTTATTTCTCAAATCTCCTCTTAAGATAAGATTACATATTTGAAAGCTATGGTTTAAGGAAGGAATAATAAAATAATTTTCTTATATAAATCCCTTATTTTGAATAATTGATGATTTAATAGATATTGTATTCTTCACAACTTTTAATTCTCATCACTTACTTATTTATCTCTCTCGCTCTCTTTCTCTTTCTCTCTCTCTCTCTCTCTCTCTCTATATATATATATATATATATATATATATATATAGATTACGAACTTAACAAGATAATTAATATTTCATAATCATGCTCCAAATATCAATACACGACAATGTTTATTGATAAACATTGTTAACTGTGGATTTTTGAAGCATGATTATAAAATATTAATTATCTTGCCAAGTTAGTAATCTATTTAATATTTAACGCTCTGATTGGCATAACGTGTTAACCATTGAGCGTTATTTTATCCGCAGTATTTAATATATCCTGGGGATTTATAATATCTTATTTATTAATGAATGTTGTGTTGTGTAATCTTCAAAAAATATCGCAATAGTTCGAGTTTTTTAACTTAAACTTTTCCTAAGAGGCGTCTTGTTGCTAGTTGTGCGTTTCAGTTGGGCCTTTTAAACACACTGAATATATTTGGGGGGGGGGGGATAAACATCGTCAAAGTCCTTTCGGTGATCCGTTCTTGAACCCGATTTCGGAATTTTCTGTACCGAAGAGGAACTGGCGATATATATATATATATATATATATATATATATATATATATATATATATATATATATATATATATATATATATATATATAAAAAGATAGATGAAAGAAGAGGGGTAAACATGTACGAATGACAAATTTATTTCAACTTCGATTGTTCAATACAAGGTATACTCGGTAAAAAATATGTTTACTATTCTTTCCTTAAGCCAATGCTTTTCAAAGATTAAAATCTTATCATCAGAGGAATTACATAGATAGATAAGTTGGCAGTGGAAAAGCCAAAATTCAAAATTTGAAAAAATGTTAAGTAATGGAGAGTGAGAAAGTTCATGTAAAAAAGATATGGGGTCTATCCAGTTGGTAAATGTCCGTTGATGAGGTGTCCAATGAAAGGAGATATACAGATGGAAAAGAAGGGTTTTCCTGAAGGCAGCATTGAAAAAAGTTCAAGAATGAAGTAAATCCAATAGAGAGATGTTTAGTTCAGTCGTAGGTGGAGCGCACTTATTCGGAATTAATTTTGAGAATTCGGACCATTTTAAAAATACTTCCGTGGACCGAGAGTAGAATTGAAGTTGAACTATTTACATTAAACGTTGGCAGTGAGATATTTAAGCAATACTAAGAAAAACGAAATCCTTTAGTTGCAAACGAGGCCAAATGAGGAAGAGGGGTGGAAGGGATCAAGAAAAAGCATAAAGGAAAGAGGGTGATGGGTTAGTTGAATAAGCTATGGCTGATGCTGAGAAGGGAGAGGGGGAGGGATTCTTTGGATACTGTCTATTGCTGGTAAACACTAAAACCTGTGCGAGTTGGGGTGGGGCTATTATAAGCTAAAAGCAGAAGTGAAATTCAGATCATTGAGTGAATGTTTCTGAAAGGGGGGTCCCGTAATTAAAACGGATTTTGAACGAACTTATATATAATTTCGAAAGTTAAAAAGGTTTCAGTTGGGAAATTAGGGTTCAAGTGAATGGGAATCTGGAATTTACGTGTTAAATATGTGATAAATCGGACAAAAACTAGTGTTTCAGAGTTAGATGTATAAAGATTTTTAAAGAAATACCAGTTGGTTAAATATTAAGTGTATGACTAAATAAGAGAACTTAATGTATAACTGAAATTAGGATTGGGAACAACGTTTGTCTGCTTGCAACAATTGATTTCTAGTACAAGGATCATGGGGTAGGGTTGCGTTGAATTTTGTAAACTTAAGTGAAGTACTAGTGCGTTGAAATTATAAATAGATTTTTAGGGGGAACCAAATGAACCATTTAAGGAGTAACCAGGGAGCACAGTTTAAAGGTGAGAAAAATGGAATCTATGAGAAAGATATTGTCGGTAGATCGAAGCATATACAAAGTCGATGGAAAGAATACAAGGGCGATAGAAAAAAGCAATGGATGAGTGTGTGCGAAGGTTGGCAAATAAATTTAAAAAATGAAAAAAGAGGAATAGGAATTATAATTTTGATGTAAAAGCGGTTAAGGATTCGTGGGGTGGAGGAGAATAATATTAGTTCTCAATTTACATTAAGTGCAATGTGTTAATATAGTTATTAGGTGTGCATTAGTTATTGAGATGGTTATTTGTAAGGTTGGAAAAGTTAAGAATTAAAAATTAAAAATTAACAAATTATAGAATTTAAAAATTAGTCTAATGTTAGAGAGGGAGTTGTTGGCTGGGAGGAGGGGTGTCAGAAGGAATAATGAAATTTATGTATTTAAATTTTCGCTTCTGCCTGCAATTTGAGATGAGTTAATTTTTAGAGTTAATAATATTTTTGATTTTAGCTACAGCAGCTAAAAGCAAAAATATTATTAACTCTTTATTTTATTTATTATCATAAATGTTTCTAATGTGCATACATGGCAGAAAGCGGATCATGGAGTGTATGAATTAGACCTTTTTAATATTGCCCAATGTAGGGAGTAGGGAGTGTTTTTACTGTTAAGGCTTTTTATTAGATTAGTGGTATTGTTATTATTGTGTTTGAAAGAGTAGATATGGTTTGAGATTCGGGTCTTGATGGGGAAGGCACTTGCCCCAATATAAGTGTGTATTTTGTATGGGGTTGTTATTATAGTAGTTGTCTTATGTATAGCATCGGGAATGTTTTAGGTTTGTATGTTCAAGTTCTGGACCAAAGTTAAGTTGGAATTGTTAAGTGGAGAAGATGAGATAATTTGAGGAGTGAGATCAAGATTATAGTTAGTTAGCGGGGATTGTTGGTTAGTGTGAGAGGTGTTATTTAGGGGTCGTTTGATACAGGGAGTTGAAGATGGGGAGGGCTATAGGGTGAGGGGAGAATTTGTATGTTGGTGTTTGTTTGCATAATGGTGTTTTGGGGGAATTGCTTAACAGTGCAAGCATAGATAACGTTACTTTGTATGCAATTGCCATTTAACGGGCATTCTCTAGATTTCTGGCAATTGCAATTATTAGTAGGGTGTATAGTATGCTGGTTGTTGGGCAGATTTAATTTTTTTGTTATTCGATGTGATGATGGTTTGTGCTATATTGTGTATTGTGGAGTATGAAATTTTAATAGAGCTTTTATTTAAAATAGAGCTGTATTTATGCGGTTGCTTGAATGAGTTATCTAACATTTTGAAGAATTCCTTACCGATATTTGTTTTCACATTGCAGTTATATGGTGGGTTATATATATATATATATATATATATATATATATATATATATATATATATATATATATAATCCCGGCTTGATGCACTAGCTGGTCTAGCCGCACTGAAGAGCTGTGATACAGCGAAACAATCTGTATGTGAATGATTATATATATATATATATATATATATATATATATATATATATATATATATATATATATATCGGAATGGCTCAAAGAACTTATAAACAGAGACTCTACGCCCACAACAACACTTTCAAATATCCAGGAAAAAGAAGTAACATTTCCCTAGCAACCACAGTATGGAAATTCAAAGAGCTCAGTACTCCTTATGAAATTAAATATAAGATCATCGATAAACACAAACCTTCAGGAATTGCCCACTGTGCACCACTGAAAAATTCAGGATTATACAAGCGATTAATAACTCTTCCATAAACACAGCATAAAAAATGAGATCTTCAAACTATGCCTCTACATAAGAAAATATCTACTAGGTAAATTAACTAGTTACGAAAACACATGACTCACTCAAATCCCTCCCCTATTAGAACATAAATCGAACCAACACCACATCAAATGAAAAATACAAGTCCTATCTATCCGCCCCAGGATCTTTCCAGTTATAGCTCCCTTACTATCAAAATCAATTCGTTATATACAATATAACAACGCCGTCCTATCCATCCCAAGTATATCATACATATTACCTCGACATCTCACATACCAACCCAAATATAACTAACACTCACATCCCCGTAATCCAAACCAATAAAAAATAACATAAATTAATATATACCGAATCATATACTAGTTTTTAGGTTGTTAAATATATTTAAAAATCTCACTAGTCAAATACCTTAAACAAAATAAAAAGATACATATGACCAAAATTTAAACCTAACCAATACACACATACTCTCTGATAGTATCATAAACGTAGTTAAGTGAACATTAACAGAATTAACTAAAATACAAGGGTCCCACATGACCCCATACAGATACAAC
>OY744524.1:105190840-105198340 GCA_963556195.1 Sepiola atlantica | reverse complement strand
AAGCTGTCTGAAAGAGATCGCAGAACCCTTGTAAGGATTGTGAAGAAAGAGCACAAAACCACGACACCTAATATTACAGCAGAGCTTAACAATCATCTGGGTAATCCGGTTTCAACAAAAACTGTTCGCCGACAGCTTCACAAGGCTGCCATCAGAAAACCAGTAATTTCAGAGGGCATCCGATGCGAGTTTGTTTTGATTTTCGGACCTTTATTTTTTGTCACATCGCAATATATCATTATTCGAATTGAGAACTTTTTTTGTCTTTCTGATGAATTTAGAGAGTAAAGAACCGTTATTGACATACAAATGTTGGTTGGTCTCCTGCTGAACGAAACGGAAGCGTAAAATTGAACCAAAAAGGTTTGTTTTGAAAAAACGTTTCGTAAGATAAATAAAATTTTGGTCTTTGGAATCTAATAAAATTTTGTTTATTTATATATGCTCTGTTGTTACAAGTTGACAATCATCGAGCTTTCAATTAGAAGAGGTTGGTATACATAAAAAATAGAAGGCATATACTAAAACATATAATTTCTCACACCTATATATATATATATATATATATATATATATATATATATATATATATATATATATATATATATATAGGCAGCAAATTATGGTTTATGCAGGCTTCATTAAATACTACAGAGTTTTTTCTTTTTATTAACTTCTTTGTTAAAAACTGCAAACCGATATTAACAAAATATCATTTAATATTGGCACTAACGCCCATCCGTCTTGCAAAATTAAAATAAAATCGAAAATGTTTTTAAAAATAACACTATTAAAAAGGTAAAAGCACGAATTTGTAAAAATAAGACATATTCCTGATGACGATCGCGAGATCGAAAGCGCTTGAGTGATGGCCGAAAAAACAACACCCGGGGCAATGATACCCCTAACCCTGACAGACGATAATAGCATGATGAACGAACACTACTTCCCTCCACCCAAAAAAGGAGGAAGCCATTCTTGCGTGGAAGGTCTTATGAGAACATAACCAATACTACACTACCCCTCTCCACCCCCTTAATATTCCAATTTAATCATTTTTTTTTAATTTAAAAATGCCTAGTCACAAAAAAATATTTTTATGGTTCCGTTGCCTTTTGGCTAAGATCAAAGTGTAGTATCTGTTTTCGACATCCAGCGATATTTGACGTTTTACTAAAGCCGGAAGTAAATTATCTCCCTTGAAAATGAAATTTTAAATAAGTTTTTAAACACTATCATTTTTTTATATAAAATCTTTATATCTTATTCTATTTATAATTATAATAATAGTACTATCGATAAAACGCTTGCGTATGTAGAAGAAAATTTGACAATAGAAAGTAGAAAAGTATATTACAGAATATTTATTTATTAAAAACTTAAAGATAACTAAATATGCAAATGAGAAAAATCGAGATTTGTTTGAGTCAGTTGGAGATGCCTATAAATAGGGTATTTTAATATATTCTTATATCATTAGAGTTAAATAATCGTAACGTGTTTTGAGGTTAATATAGTAAGAATAGATGGAAAAAACTTTCGCATTTATTCATTGATATATATATATATATATATATATATATATATATATATATATATATATATATATATATATATATATAGTCTAAAGAAGCGTTGAGTTATTTTAAACAAAAAGACAAAAAAAAGGGAAAATGCAGTTTAAATTCCCACGGAAACTAACTAAATCCAAAATAGTGCAGACTTAACATTCGTTGGAAAATTCATAAATAAATAAAATATATAATAGTAAGTAAATAAAAAGGGGGATTAAGTATCTAACAGTGAAACAAAAACAGGAGACCTTAACGTAAGCATCTAATATTAACACGGGGATCATCAGCTGTTTACCATGTAACTGTTTCGGGGATTTAAAAACAGGACAGTTATATGCATATATATATATATATATATATATATATATATATATATATATAAATAATGTGACACTTTGAGTCTTCACTTAAGTTCGGGTTAGATCGTTTGAGAAAGTGGAGTTAAACTTTTTTAAAAAGACAACATCGAACATTAATCTTGCTAGATGGGGGCAGGACTTCACAAACCTGGACTTAAGACATGCATATCAGCAGTTGCTATTGGACGAAGAGAGTTGTAAATATACAACTATAAATGAAAAGGACTATTCAGATATACCAGACAACCTTATGGAATCTCATCTAGCCATGGTATTTTTCAGTAAGTGATGGAAAATCTATTTACAGAAATTGAATATGTGATTGTGAAACTCGATGATATCCGTGTCAGTGGCAAGAACGATGCAGAACTTCTGAAGAACTCGGAAGAAGTTTTGAAACTACTTTCCAATGCAAGGTTAAGAGTAAAAGAAAATCAAATGCGCTTTCATGGCAGCAGAAGTAATTCTCTGTGGATACGTGATCACCGGAAAAGTCGTCATGTTAGTGGAAGCTAATATACAAGTAATCGAAGAAGCACCGAGACCGGAAAATATCAGTTAAACTGCTATTTAAGTATGATAAACTATTATCATAAATTTCTACCAAAATTGTCAACTATACTCGCACCTTTACACAAACTGTGGAAATGGTTTTCTGAACAAGACCAGGAATTTCATTAATTCAAAGAGCTGTTAACGTCAACTGCACTACTGATACACTACAACAGTGCTAGTCTTGACATGTGAAGCATCACGGCATGGCGTTGGTGCAGTAATGGATGATGGAGATAAGAAAGCAATTGCATCTGCTTCGCGCATATTATTATCAGCGACAGAAAAAATGATGCACAAATAGACAAAGGTCTTACAGTAGTATATGGTATAAAAAGTTCGATCATGATGCATCATGGTCGGCACTTTACCATCGTGACAGATTATAAATCTTTGTTGGGATTGTTTGGAAAAACAAAAACAATACTTCTAACATCATAAATAACGCATTTAGAGATGGGGGCATTCAGAAATGGTCAGCATATGAGATACCTTGTTGTACATGAACACAACGCAGCATTTTAAATACTGATTCCCTAAAACGGATACACCTCTCTCTCTCTCTCTCTCTCTCTCTCTCTATCTCTCTCTCTGTATATATATATATATATATATATATATATATATATATATATATATATATATATATATATATATTGATGCATGCATGTAGTGTGTGTATGGTTGTTGGTTTATGGATGATAATCCAATGAAACTACGGTGTTTATAAGATAGTTCTCAATAACAAGTAGAGCTGTATTTTAGAATAGATTTATATTTATACAAACATTTAGGCTACATATGTGCATACATGTTTTTGCTACGACTTTATTTCAAGCCAAGCTTCCTCATGTCGCAGTAAATATAGTGAAAAAACAAATAAATTCAATTCGCACAGAAAGTTTTGGATAGAGATGAGAGAGGATAAGTAGAAATTCGTAACGTGGACAAGGCATGCTAGAAGGTATTCATCTTATATATATATATATATATATATATATATATATATATATATATATATATATATATATATAAAAACTTTGAAAATTGAGAAACTAGACGACTTGACGTGTGATTTTGTCAAATAAATCAGATATTTATTAAATCATTTTATTTTATTCAAATTTTCGGTTTTATAAAACCTTAATCATGTTAATGCAGACAATATTTTCCTTTTTTTTCTTCCTTTTTCTTTCGAAGTCTTACGGCGTAGCCGAAGATCGACGATCCTTTCTGGTATTATCGAAGAGACTGTGTTTTTTAATGTCCAATCTGTAGTAAAGCGCACTGGCGCGTGTGTATATAATAATGAGATTGGTGTTACTACAGAAACATCGCTGAAATTACAAACTTTGAAAATTGAGAAACCAGACAACTTGACGCGTGATTTTGTCAAATAAATGAAATATTTATTAAATCATTTTTTTAATGCAAATTTTCAGTTTTATAAAACTCTAATCATGGTAATGTAGACAATATTCTCTTTTTTTCTTTTTCTTTTTTTCCTTTTCTGTAGTAAAGCGCGCTGACGCTCGTATGTATAATAATGAGATGGGTGTTATTACAGTTAGAAACGTCGTTGAAATGATAAACCGATCAAAGATTTTGTCAAATAAATGAAATATTTATTAAGTCATTTTTTTTAATCCAAAGTTTCGGTTTTATAAAACCCTCATCATGGTTTCTCAATTCAACAAAAAGTTTATAATTTAAACAACGTTTCTAACTGTAGTAACACCGATCTCATTATTATATATACTCCCTCCGGTCGCATATTATTGTTAATAGTTTTATTTAATTGCTCAGTGAAATGTGTGTTTTTTACAATTACTACCATCGATGACTACAACCACGTAACACAACTGTTCGTACTAACACTGTAACATTTACACCAACTGTCAACAATACAACTATTCGTACTATTATTACTACATCAATTACAACTACTACCACGATAAGCAACTATTCGTACTGCTATAATAACATCAACAACAACTACTCGAGCAACGTGTTGCGTCCATTTCTCTCTCTCTCTCTTCTCACTTTTCTCTCTCTCTCTTTCTCTCTCACTTTTCTCTCTCTCTCTTTTTTTCTCTCCCTCTCTTTCTTGAAAAAGAACTTTCTGTGCGTTGGAATAATAAGAGGGCGGGTAACCGCCGGCTGTTCCATCACATTCCATTACAATCTAATTTAATTACGTAACTCAATTATATAAATTTAAAAAACAATGTATTTAATTAATTCTATTTTAAAAAATTATTAAGATTATTATCATGGAATTTTTTTTAAATACATGTGGAAATCTGGAAAAAAACAATCATGAGTGTATATTTACGAATATTAATTTATTAGAAGCTTTAAAACAAATTAATTATGTAAATTTGAAAGACGCGTGATGCTTGGGAAAGTTTTGGAATGAGTATGAAGGGGCTTATACGTAGATATAAAAAGAGAGTGATCAAAACTAATAATATAGTTTCGGCTTCAAGTAGATATAAAAAGAGAGCAATGAAGACACATAACATAATTTCGGTTTCAGACAGACAGATACATAATCTCCATTATAATTATGTATATATGTGTGTGTTTGTGTGCACATATACACATACACCCACATATATATGCGTATATGTGGATCTGTAAGTAAAATTAAATAAACATTAGAAACAGTCGACGCGAATCAATAAATGTCGAACTGCTGGTTGATCCGCGTAGACTTTCTAATGTTTATCTAATTTTACTTATAAAACCTCTAATTTGTATTGAGCACTTTTGAAAAGGTATTTGTTTTAAGTTCAATATATTTTAACTTATTTAATTAATTATATATATATATATATATATATATATATATATATATATATATATATATATATATATATATATAAACAATATTATAGTCTACGCCAATCAACCAGCGTTCCGATGTTCAGACTGAATAAAAATAAAAAGCGAAAAACCTGCATTGAAAACGTCACCAGTAAAAAAAACGGATACTAAGAAAAGAAGAAAAAAGAACAAGATTCAAATCCGATCCAAAGTCATGTCAGCCAAATATAGGTCAAAGTGAGGACGCACTGCTACCTTCATATGCACGTTTGAACTTGAGTTGATCACGGGTCTGAAGAAGGGAAGAGTTCCCGAAATATTATAATATCATACAGAGTTTCTACCAGATCATTTTGATACAGGTATTACATAACATTGTAACATTGTGTAGATAGACAGATATATGTGTGTTTGTAAATAAATAAATATATATATATATATATATGTGTGTGTGTGTGTGTGTATACATTGTATTGAGGGTGAAACTATTTAACCTGTTCTACCATTATATGTCTTATTTGCTCTAACGTGTGTCTATCCGTCACACCTCTGCATTGTATTGCCTTCTAAGTATCAGATTTCTATATACAAGTAAACAATGCTTCAAGCAAACTGCATAAATCTCTTATATTTGGTCTGAAGAGGTTGACTCTCTGTAAAGAGTACAACAGAAACATGTATGCACATATGTAACCAATAATATTTGTATAAATAAAAATGTATACTTAAGAACAGCTCTACTTTTATTTAGCACTTTTTATAAACACTTGAGTTTCAACGGATTTACATTTACAGAAACTAATACAATACGTGTACGATATATATATATATATATATATATATATATATATATATATATATATATATAATCCTTCGACCGGCAGTATAATTATCATCTCTTACACCGAAGATTGCGTAAGCATGAAGCACATGTAGCTGTAGGTAAAAATAATTAATAGTCATATAAAAAATAATATTATCGCCCCCTTTCGGCAAGGATTGGCTTTTACGAGAATTTATAATAAGCTGTCAATCTATGCGTAATGCGATGTTCCGGCCTCTGCTGTTGAACACGATATGACTAAGCTTACTGTATACGTCCGCTGATTCGACATTACATATAATTTAAATTCTCTTTTTTCCGTGTTAATTGATAACGACTTTTGGGTTGAATACCAGGCTGCAGAGTTTAGGTTACTTTTCAACTGTATTTATTTATTTATATATATATATATATATATATATATATATATATATATATATATATATATATATATATATATATATATAGAACAAAACAGAATTAGCGAAACAATGGTGGCTTCTGAAAAATGAGAACCGGTCCCCGGTGGTTTCGTGGTCAATACTATGCTTTTCGGATATCCCAAATGGTTTTAGGCAAGATGCAATTTATGTTTAGAGGAGAAAATAAGAATCCTAAAATACGACCACAATAATCTTTTAAACAAACGCGATGAATTGATGGCGAAATGCAGACATAAATGCAAATTTAAAATTACCAATATCTAACAATCTGATAGACCTCTAGACTTGTAACGGTTAGATACCAAATAGATCAGTTACGGTAAACCCCCATAAATATTTACATTAATATCTGTTATGAACATGTAATTACTGATCTGGTGACATTGGTTATAGTTGTTTTTTCGGATGTATGCATATACGAGTGTACCTTAAGATTTTCGTGTATTCAGAGTACTTATTTGAAATAAGATAGCCTTATATTTTCAGAGCACTTATTTGAAATAAGATAGCCTTATATTTGCTATGTATGCATGCGCGTGCGGATGCGCGTGTATGCGGGCATTAGTGTATATGTATGTATGATAAGAATAGGAACGTATATATAAGTACATTTGTTTTTGTATGTATATATATGTGTACATGCATGCATGTGTTTGTGTATGTGCTAGCATGTATGTGTGTGTGTGTATGTGTGTGTGTGTATGTATGTACTGCATATTTGCCTTATCAATGTATGCGTATATTTAATTAAACTCTTACCCCGGTTATTAAAACTTTCCAGGCCGTATGTATTATTTTACTTATGGGTATGTATGTGCAATTTAAAACTTTCCAGGCCGTATATGTTATTTTGTATATATGTATGTGTATATAGGTATATATGTGTATACATGGGTGCAGGTGTATGTGTGCATGTATGG
>OY744524.1:105150840-105185840 GCA_963556195.1 Sepiola atlantica | reverse complement strand
ATGATAAGAGCTATCAGCCAGTTGTATTATGACAAAAGTTTACGTTACAAAAGATATTTCGCAAAAAGGATAAAAACGTGTACCGCTTCAGTAAGATTTTAGTTAAATTTCAAACAATAAGATGAAATAAAATGAATACCTTTTTTTCTTTTGGCTGTCAAACATTTACTTTATTTAGTCGACAAACCTTTTTTTATTTCTTTTTCAGCTGCTTTTTGTATGCTCTTCGACTTTTACAATGGCACGGAAACAAAAAGGGTAAGAACAGCTATACAAACGACACTAGCTATTTGTATATAGAATGTCGAACCACTACCAACAAAGCCGATTTATATATATATATATATATATATATATATATATATATATATATATATATATATATATATATATATATATATATATATATATATATATATAGATAGATAGATAAAATAGTTATCGACGGACACGTACTTCGTCGTTACTGCGGCCCATCAGCGTGGCTGACTAGGACAGGTTTCGAACCGTCTATTACTGAGATTTGTGCGGGATGTCTTTTTTTAAACAATTATGGTATCGTTATTAATCCTTATTTTTAATATGGGATCTTTGCGGGGTGATATTTCTTATTCTTTATTCTTTATTTGTTTAATTCTTTATTTTTAGTATTAATAATTCACTAATCTATTTTTCTATGTTTTTTTTGTTTTGTTTTGTAGATTGTTGCTAGCTCAGTTTAATCTGATTGTTAAAGTCGGTTAGACATATCGTTTAAAGTTTTTCAGATAAGTTCTTTCTTTGGGGAGGTGGCACAATTTCTAAAGTGAGTTTTTTGTCAGGAGCTCATTTTGAACTTTTTCTATTCTCTTTTCCTATTATTTGGATTGGAGGGTTTCCTATTGCTACTGAGTTAACTTTTTCTCTTATGAGCTGCATAGCTGGAATGAAAGACTGTGTATTTGCTCTTGACTCTGCTGCGAAACGTGCGTAGGATGTACAGAAAGCATTAATTTTGGAAAAAGTAAAAATAAAAAATACAATATAAAAATATTAAGATAATTTTGTTTGCCTGTAAGACAAGGAGAAATTATCGGCATTCGTTGATATATTAGGGTAGAAAGATTGGAAGTAGAGAAGAAAACTATAGTTGTGGTTGTTCGACGAAATATGAAGACTAAGAAAATAAAAGAACAGATGAAAGGTACGGTTTGATTTTTCTTTCAGTCATTGGAATGCACTATATATATATATATATATATATATATATATATATATATATATATATATATATATATATATATATATATATATATAAGCAAGCATTTTTTAAATAACAGAATTCTTCTGATAAATTATAACTATTTTGTTCAATTTTCTAATGAACAAAATTAATGTATGTTCCATATGTATCACGAACGTTTTCGATTCTTCGTCGATACATCTTCAGGTGATAACAGCACATGAACATAAAAGCTGGAGAAAAGAAGAGAATTTAAAAAGGTAGCAGAAAAACGCGCACGTGAAGTCATACGCCAAAAGAACGGTCTCGCACTGTTCCAGGAAAGACGTTGACAACTTAAATTCCGCGACACCAGAATTAGCGTAACGGGATATAATTGTATTACGCTAAACATTTTAAAATGTTGTTACTGGTTTCATAAGTAATGTTATTAATTTAAGTTCCTGGGTTTTAATAAAATTTGTTTGGAGTATTTTTAATTTGTTCGGAATGAATTATTTTCGTGTTATTAACTAAAGGATGTCTTAAATTAGAGAGGAGGGGGGCAGTTATGGTTTGTAGATGTTGATAAATTGAGATAGAGTTTACAAGACGCATATATATATATATATATATATATATATATATATATATATATATATATAATATGAAATGTTTACACAATAACTTTTGCTTGTACAGCAGCATTGCTTCTAACAAAGCCTTCATCAGATGATGACTCTGGGTTGAGGCATGGTTTCGTTGAGAAAAGGGTTCATAGGCACACTCATAGCACTAAATAATCCGTAACGGTTTCCATAGTTAGGGTAATGTATAATATGAACAAGGACAACCTGATTCTAGTATGCAGGCGATTAATATAAAAGTCGTTATTGAAGCTGAAGGAGATCTTAATAAAATTGCAAAACAATATACGTATTCTTATACTTAGAAACGTTTTTTCAGTAAAAGCAAAAAAGTTATTATTATGTGTTTTTTAGGTTTATTTTTGTATGAGTATAAATCTGTCTTCAGATACGTTAAACTCTCTATCTCTCCTTCTCTCAATATATATATATATATATATATATATATATATATATATATATATATATATATATATATATATATATATATATATATCTGCACGCTTGAACTTGAGTTGAGCACGGTTGTGAAGAAGAAAAGAGTTCCCGAAATATTAAAACTATTATATCATACGGAGTTTTTCCACCAGACCATCTTGATACAGGTATTACATAACATTGTAACATTGTGTAGATAGACAGATATATGTGTGTTTGTGAAAAATATATATATATATATATATATATATATATATGTGTGTGTGGGGGGGGGGTGTATGTATACATTGTATTAAGGGTGAAACTATTTAATTTGTTCCACCATTATGTCTTATTTGCTCCAACTTGTGCCTATCCGTCACACCTCTGTATTGTATTGCCTTCTAAGTATCACATTTCTATATACTAATAAACAATGCTTCAAGCAAACTACATAAACCTCTTATATATATATATATATGGTAAGTGTATTGAATGAGTAAATAAGCTTGAAACAAACTAGTTAAAATAATAACAGAGTACTGGTATTTCAGTCTTTAAATCGGACATTTCTACAATGAATAAGGTCTGACTAAAAGACCAAAGCATCAGTGACTCAATAAATGTGTTTGTATCATTATTTTACCTAGTGTATTACCATGCTTATCCACTTATTCAATATACTAACCATTCCATTTTGTCTGTAATCTCATTTTCTTTATTTAAACTGTCACACACACTCACACACACACGTGTATATATATATATATATATATATATATATATATATATATATATATATATATATTTACAAAGATATATTTAATTATCTATACCTACATACGCCGGCGTTTCGAGCTTACGCTCTCATCAGTGTAGGAAGTGACAATTTAAGATGGTCACAGGGCGCGAACCCGGTTCACAGAGTCAACTAAGACTCTATACGATTTCGCTCTATCCCCATCGGACAATATCACGTGATACAGGAAAAATTAGGTCATATATATATATATATTGATGGGTCGCCACTTATCAGGGCCCGAGGTCACTCGAAGATAAGGGTTAAAGAGATCTAAGTTGGACGATGACTGCTGCCACGTGGCATGGCTAGCTATTCAAATAGACGTACAGACAGAACGTATATTCATACACACAAATCATAACCCACGCGAGTAAGCACATACATTTATCACCTTTCAGAGATCCCACATACACACGCACACCCATATGTAATGGTTAAAACCGCAATCCAAATACACACATATGTTACCGTATATTTAATATTACACACAAATTACATAGAAGACCATTCACATAGATTAATATATTACTTTTACATACGCTTACATAATAACAGACAGTACTCAAACAATAGACAGAATTTTTGTACTCCACAATAATTTCACTTACTCACTTTATTATATCTATCTATTAATTAAATAGAGTTTTTAAGTTAATTTATATTAAAACTATTTTAATAGTGTTTATCAAACCTATTAAATTTACACTCATTATTAAGTCAATCTGATAATTAGTTGTCAGCATCTTCATTTTACATAATTTTAAAATCATACATCATAATCACACCACCCGCACAAACAAAATTTTATAAATAAAACGAAATATGGAAACACGCACATATATAAATATACATATTTATACATATATATATATGTATTTATATATATATACATCAACACAATCATAACACAATTACATAAGTATGCATCCAAATTAATGTCGACAACAAGCAATCCCCCAATGAAGTAAAGCAGCATTTAAACTTACAACAATTCTAAAACTTATTGATTAACTCTTACCTGCGTGTATTATAGTGACAGAGAAGCAGAGATTATTAAAGGTACTATCATATTCTCTTATAGCAATTTACTATGGGTCTGTATTTATTAGTCTATTTGTTTTATTATTAAATGTAACTAGTTACTTGTCTCACCGCGATCGTAAAGTCAGCTTTAAGGTCGGTTTTCAATGTGGGGAAATCCAACAAAGAACTGCACATCCTTGTGCCACAAAGGTACTATTATGGGTTTTGTATTTATTAGTCTATTTGTCTTATTATTAAATATAATCTAGTTTAGACGACTTGCTACATTCTACACCAATTTATCATTTACTGTCTTTTATTTAAGTTAAATTGTTAACTTAATGCTTAATTTAATAAGTAATAATGGATTTAAAATAATATTATTTTCATACTTATCTGGTGAGGTTCTTATTATTATGCTAACTCAGAAAGTATGTTTATTATACAATGTTATGGTAAATTCTTTTGGTTGTTGCTATATTTATCCAGAGTGAAATGTTTGAAATGTCTACAATAAATACATATTTCATTTCTTTGATTTAGTAGTTTATCTCTATGAGAGAACGTAATAATATCTAAATTTTCATCAAAACAGAGAAAACATGTGGGGTTATGTAGTGTGGGAGTTGAAGCTTTCTTCAAAATGCTCCATTTCAGTACAGATACCTTTGTTCTTTCAGAGACCATATGTATTTGAATAATGAGGTGTCATTTTTCTTATCCAGGTTATTGAAAGATATTTTATGGTTTCTGTATCGAGACTTAAAATCAGTACTTGTTCCACCTATGTAATTTTTTTAGACTTGGAGTATATTCTAGGTACACGGTTCCTACATATACTATGCTGTTAGGCAAATATTTTTTGTGGCTGAGATTTTTATCTCTGCAGTTACACCCATTATTTCTGTTATTAATATTATCTTTTGATTGTTAATTCTATTGTTATTATTATAGTTTAATATCTGTCTGGCACTTAATTAGTTTTCTAAATTATTTTACAGCTCTAGCTAAGTTTAAGAACATCGTCGCTTGCTGCCCCTGAAAAGTTGTATTTTTCATTTGTGTCGACAATTTCAGTTCTGATGAGATGCGCTTGCATTGGAACATGCATTTATTTGCGTAGACTGTTTTAATGTTTATTTATTATTAAATAATATATATTGTGCAATTAAGTTTTATAGAATAAATAACAAAAGTGCAGAATTACTTGTGCAAGAGCATATATATTTTATTCAATGGGCACTATACATTATTTTGATCATCCATCGGTAACTTCGGTTTCACCGAAACATTGGAAACTTAACCCGCAGGGTTAAAGATACCAAATGTGATCGATGATAGTGCGACTCTAAATGGTAATTCTCCATGTGGTGGACGGTACCGATGGATAATTTTTAAAATGGGTGATTGTATACAACGTCGGTCCAAAATCCCTGGCATGATCACGTGATATTATTTTCACCGGTAATATGTTGTGCACTAAAAAATACACCGGCAACGGAAAGATCCGACATTTAATATCTTTTTTTTATTTACTTTGTTACTTTTATCCTTTTGTAATTTTATTGATGTGAAAATAAAAAAAGAACCTATATAACAGAAAAAAAATTATGTGGCGGCGACAATATTGTCGCACAGAGAGCGAAACATTTAATAATATGCTACAACACATTGCACACTTTTATCAAGTCAATTAATTACAAATTACAAAAGATGAACGGAAAAACATCACATTTGTTACATTGTTCGTTGAAAAAAGATTCTTTTTTTAATAAATTTATTCATTTCTGAAAATCACTTGTTTGTTTGTATTTGAAATTGCGATTGCCCGGTATTTTTTTATTGCGGGACATATTACCGGTGAAAATAATATCACGTGATCATGCCAGGGATTTGGGACCGACGTCGTATACAACCACCAAAGAATGTATAGTGTCGATTGAAAAAAATGTGTGTGTGTGTGTGTGTGTGTGTGTGTGTGTGTGTGTGTGTGTGTGTGTGTGTGTGTGTGTGTGTGTGTGTGTGTGACTGCTGTTCTCCTTCCATTTTATTAATAGTCTCTGTTCAGGCAACCCTGTCAATAATCCATTAAAGACACTAACGAAAAAGAAAAAACAGACATTCCATACGAACAGGTTTCTTCATCTAACGATCGCTTTCTTTCGTCTGTCAATTTTTTAATCGATCACGCCTTCCTTCCTTCCTTCTTTCCTTCCTTTCTCCTCCACCTTCCTTCTTTGTTCTCTCCCTCTCTATCCCCTTCCTTTCTCTCTCCCTTCCCTCATTGGATCGTTTCCAATTCATTTAAAATACCAAAAGACAAAGAGGACAAACGAGAAAAGAAATCGCCACCACTTACAAACAAACGGCAAAAACGTTTCTCATTATTCAAATATGAGTGGACACTCTCCGTCAAACATGACGACAAAATAAAATATGATTTGTCAGTGTTCGCACTCGCTATTTATCTAAATGTATAACTAAAATGTCCATATAAAATCATAGAATTACGTCAGTAATTTCATTTTCATAAATAAATTATTATTGTTATCGTTTTTGACTTGCTGTTTGCTTTATCGCTTCCTCTCACCACTTGAAAATGGTTTCGTCCCAGGACTAAAAAAAGACACGTGTTTTGCTCGCTAACTTTTGTGTGACGGGATGGAAGTACATTATATTTTTCCATAATAAAAAAACGGATATTGCAATCTTGTTGGGATGGCCTCCTTCTGTAAAGAAGTGGCAATCATTTATTTATTTATATATATATATATATATATATATATATATATATATATATATATATATAAATTCTCTCTTGAAAGAAATATCTTGGTTAACTCTCCAAATATATATATATATATATATATATATATATATATATATATATATATATATATACGTCCGTAGATAATAAACAATAACAAATATTTTTCATATATATATATATATATATATATATATATATATATATATATATATATATAGTCTAAAGAAGTTTTGAGTCATTTTAAATAAAAAAAAGAAAATGCAGTTTAAATTCCCAGAGAAACTAACTAAATCCAAGATATCGCAGACATATATATATATATATATATATATATATATATATATATATATACATGGACGGCGGCACCGGGGGAAGGGGGGCGGATGAAGCCCCCTCACTTTTTTACTTGCCCCCCCCCCACTTTACGGTCATCAATAATTAAGTTGATATGTATGTGTTTAATTTTATCTAATTAGCTTATCTATTAAGTGATTGTTGGTCTTATATTGTCATCATTACAATATAAGGCCAACAATCAATTTTATCTAAAATTTGGCGAAAACCAAGCGAAATGGATGAGTTTTTGTTAAAGGTCCCTATTCTATAGGTATATTGACGGACTTTCATTTTATTCTCCAAAAAATCGACACCCTGAAGCAAAACACGTGAAAGTTGAATTAAACTGATTTGGGCATTTCTTTAGTTTAGCTGTGAATCACAATTTATTTGCTTTCCTTTTTTGAAGACAGCGGCAGACAATCAACCGGATTAACAGAATTTAGAGTTATTATACAAAATCTTCTACTTCTTTTCTTCTTCTTTTCTTTTTTTTTATATATAGAGTAGAGATAATTTTCCCCCTGTACATATTTGCTTAATAGAAAAATAACCTCATCCATCACCAATTCATTACGCTTATTTACTCGAGCGTGTTATAGTAAATTTTCATTATTTTTCACCAACAAACACTAAATATTACATTTGGCCCACCATCTACGACTCTCCGCCAAACCAACTCCATATAGGTGGTAGCAAAAACTTTTCTCTCTAACAATTCTGTACTGTCACTCCACTCATCGACACCGGGAACTGATAAACACTGTTTAATTTTCACAAAAGACTCCGTTCTTATTTATTATTTGCCTGGTATTAATTTACTACATAATATAAAGCAATCCGCAAAGACTTAATGATCGCTCCCGTTCACTTCGATGATTTTCCGCGAATATCAGATTACGTTATTTCTATTTCTACCTATGACTTCTATATTTATATTCATTCTGGAATTAAGCGAATGAAATTAACGAACACAGTTCCTGCAACATTTAATCATTCAACATGGCGGTTACAATTTCTTGATCGAATACAATGAATCTATTTGAGCTTGTTCCATAGTTGAAGCAGTCGACTTGGTATGTCTGATTGACCTTGCTGTGTGTCCAGTTTCATCACAAATATTACAGTGAGGTCAGGGGCGTCGTGAAGCGATTTCAGGGTGAGACATTATTAACATTCGTCGAAGTATATCATGAATATTGTCCTTGATGGACAGTTGCCGAAACAATGCAGATGGATCACTTAGGAAAGACCGAACGTGCTTGTTCCAAGACTCTACTGGACTCTCCATTTTGCTATCGAATTACTGTTATTCCACTTGAACTATGGGCACACATTAGATGGTAGCTCGGGATTATCATAATCCATGGTTTAGTCTTCTCATCGACGAAGGCAATTCTGAGATGAAGCATTATCTCGATACCCAAGGTGTTCAATGCTTCCACATGCACACATTTGTTTGTGACAGACTGGGTGCTATATATATATATCCAAAGTTATTCATTCCATCCTCCCTCCAGTCCTTCTGTCCACAGAACAACCGATACAGTATGTTTTGAGCAAAGCCCAATGAATGCAATTTGAAGTGAACAACAGAGAAACAATGCAAGTCTGCCTTGTTAATACGCTTCCAACGAGCTATTCCAATTCCAATACATACATTTATACTTTTATACTTAATACATTTAAACTTTTATACTTTTTACTTTTGTACTTTTATATGCACCTTGTCAGTTAATACTTTTAACTTTATGTATTCTCTATATTTGATAAACCAATTGATTCTTGAATTTTGTTATTTTTACTAGAAGCGACTTGCTGATATGTTTCAAATTAGCCATCAAGCAGTGTCAGAAAATCATTTTATGTCTAGATTAAGTCCAAAAAGGTGTATTTGGCCCAAAATGACCAAATATAGTTATTTGGGGCCAGGCCCCCCAAAATTGAAATTTCTGTTTGTTCTTTTTTCACTAGAAGCGACTTGCTAATATGCTTCCAACAAGATCTCAACCACTGTCAGTAGATCATTTCATGTCTAAATTATGTCAAAAAAGGTATTTTTGGTCCAAAATGCCCTAATATTGTAGTTTGGACCCAGACGCCAACAAATTGAATTTTTTTAATGTTTCTTCATCTATTACAAAGAGTATTTCATTCCGCTTCTAACGAGCCATCAACCACTACCAGACGATCATTTTAAACCAAAATATGCCCCAAACAGTGATTTTTCCCCAATATGCCCAGATACGGTAAAAACGAAAAAAAAAAAGACGCAAAAAAATTGAAATATTTTGAATTTTTCTTTTTCTATCACCAAGAGAATTCCATTCCGCTCCCAACCGGGCTCTCAACCACTATCGGATATTAAATGTATTCCCATATTTGGCATTCTGGACGCAATGTGGGGCGAACCCCACTTTTAAGGAGAGCCCCTCCACTTTTATACCTGTCCCGCCGGCGCTGATATATATATATATATATATATATATATATATATATATATATATATATATATATATATATATATATATATATATATATATATATATATATATATATATATATATATATATATATATATATATATATATATAATATATATATATATATATATAAATATATATATATATATATATATATATATATATATATAAATTCTCTCTTGAAAGAAATATCTTGGTAAACTCTCCAAATATATATATATATATATATATATATATATATATATATATATATATATATATATATATATATATATATATATATATATATATATATATATATATATATATATATATATATATATATATATATATATATATATATATATATATATATATATATATATGGTTGCCCAGAAGTCCCTACGACATTTTGTAAACATCAACAAGTATAAGTCGTAGGGACTTCTGGGCTACCCTGTATATATGAATAGATAGAAGGATAAAATAATGCGACGATATGAATTAAAAAGGAAACAGCGGAAGACCTAAGAACTCAACGTTTCCTTCAACTGTTGCGTGGATTTTTTCAAGAGCGATATTTATATATATATATATATATATATATATATATATATATATATTAGTATTTCATGTATCCACATAAAATTTTATAAGGAGATATAATTTTTTATGTATAAATTTTCAGTATTTACTTCAACAGTGCTCGATACGTAAGTAGAGCTAGGTAGTAAGCTATGAAAATATATATAGCTTAATTGCCATAAATATATTTTCATAGCTTACTATATATATATATATATATATATATATATATATATATATATATATATATATATATATATATATATATATATATGGGGGGGCGTGCGTGCTTATGGACATATTTTAATATCTTCCCTCTTTACATAAATTATTAACAATATGACTATCTATATTTCCTAAAATTACAGATATTCTCGTTCTTTTCCACTTTAAGCATTATTCGCTCTTGAAAAAGCCCACGCAACAGTTGGGCGAAACGTTGAGTTTTTACGTCTTCCGCTGTTTCCTTTTTTAATTCATATATATACATATATATATATATATATATATATATATATATATATATATATATATATATATATATATATATATATTGGTTTCGTTCGGTAGAAAGAAATCGAACAGAGTGCTCGATTATTTGATAATAATATTTATTAATAACATGGTACCATAGGTTTCAAGCCGGGAGAAATTAAAATGGGGGGGGGGCAGGATAGCATATGGTTCCTTATTCAATCCTGGGCAACTCAGGGTTTTCCTGCTAGTTTATTCATCAAAATTCAGACTTTTATAGTTACGAATGGTCTAACTAACCTGTATATTTTTTAGTTCAATAAATAATCGATCAATAGTAAATAATAGAATTAATCATATAAGTCACGTATAGACGAGAAACACACAAGAAGTAACATAATTGTATTGATATAGAGATTAGAGCCTTCCGTAGGTGTTAATTTAATTATATTTTTTTAGTGGTGTGCAGAGAGTAGTCGACGGGGCGGTGGCACCGACCATCCAAATTAGGGGAGGGAGGAGCATCCAATTATTTTCAAACTATCTTCCTTTCTCATAATATTTTTCAATACTAGGACTTATACTCAAGTCTTTGTGGCATACAATCAAGGAGTTGACCCCTGGCATCACCAGACTTCTGCATGCTACTACTGACTTTCCATTGAAAGTAGATGTGGTACAAGGCCGGGAGATGGGAAGGGAAAACGCTCCCAAGGGAGCACTGGCTCTACAAAAATAATCATAAACAGACTGTCGGCATTCCCCGATAAAGACGCCGCAGGCGATCAACAATAAACCAACATTTCTTCAAAGAGAGGAGGTAATGCTTGGGATAGTGCACCTCCTAGGACTGAGCATGGGATGGAACGGTTAATGACGCGGACTGAGAACCTAGGTGTGCCGGGTTCGAATCCAGTTCGATCCATAGAAACACTTTCGTAAAAACCACACCTGACCTGGAGAGGAGGTAAATAAAATCAATTACTCTGGGTCCGTCACTGTAGACCTTGGTCTGTCAGATTGAGTATCGAGGTCGGATTCTTGGCTGGTCTTAATACGAGCTGCGGGTGTTGGGGAGCTCCGGAGCTAATAAAGAGGGTGGGGGGGTCTTATTTTCGCGAATAAATTCATGTCGCGTAAAGAATATGAATATCAAGTGTTACGTAAGTAGTATATTGTTAATTTTTTCCCTTCCCATCTCCCGGCCTTGTACCACATTACGAATTCGATAACCTGATCTGTGTGTGTGTGTTCGATATAACATACGTGCCCAAGTGTAGATAAATTATGTGTATGATGTAATGTGTGTGCTTGATGGTATGCGTCCATGTGGGCTGTCGGGATGAATGAGTCTAATATTTATCAAGCGGTACAAAGAAAATATATTTGAAAAGAAAGAAAAAGAAATAAAGAGAGTGAAGGAGTGAGAATTTGGGTTGGGAAGGAAGGGGTGACTACGTCTACATTCCTGTGTAAGTAATTTGTTATTATGCAATTGTCCAGGTGCCTGTGACTTGGATGTGTGCGTAGGTCTCTTTAATGTACAAGTATATTATTTGTGTCAAAAGATATTCCCAAGTTATGCGTATGTAATAGAATTAATGACAACCTTATTGTTGCGTGTCTTGTTTTTTTGGTTGTGTATATCAGGAGACATTTTATATATCTATAGATATAGTATGTGTTTTTCTTTCTTTCTTTCTTCGTGTGAATATGGGTTTAATTAGTAGCTTATTGTGTTGCGGAAGTGGCGCCATGGTTACATCGGCGCATCGGGTTCGAGTTCCGTTGGTCTACTTTAACTAATACGAAAAGTATGAATTCATATATACCCCCTCCAGCTATAGGTTAGTAAATAGGGTAGACTATACTCTAAAGCCTTGGTTGTACAACTAGTCTCGAAGGAAAATCTCCGAAATAACACCAGTCTTTCTCTGCTTATCTCGGCATTGTTTCCGATCATTGATTTCTCCTTGCTACTGAACTTGATCAAATGCCATGCGGTTGCATATTGCGCAACCTTTGATTCACTAACACCCACCCTTACATTATCCATTGAATCTCGAGATTGAAAACTTTTATGGCGTTGCGTTTGTATTTTTTGTTTTGAAGTTTTTCTTTTTTTTCTTTTTTTTTCTTTTTTTTTTCATTTTTTAGTTTTTTTATTGTTCTTTTTTATTGTTTTGGGGGCGGGAGGGATTCTGTACCGAGAGAATTATAAATCTGAATGAAAATTAAAAACAAATATGATTGTGTTATTTTTATTTTTGTTTTTTGTTTGTTTTTATGTTTATTTTTTTGTTGTTGATTTTTTATGTTTTGTTTTTTTGCTGTTTTTTATGTATACTTTCCCTTGCTTTTATTTTGTTTTGTTTTTCAAGGTGTTTTATCTGAAGAGTGGGGGTCTTTGTTTTTTTCTTGCTCGTATGTTGTTGTTTTTTGGAGTGAGGGGGTGGAGGGCTAGAGGAGGAGTTCTTTTATTATTGTATTTTATTTACTCTGTGTAAATTGTTTTTAGAGGGTTGCGGTTCTTTTTTATTTTCTTTCTTGTATGTGGATTGTTGTTAGTTGTTTTACTTGTATTTTTTTGTAGAGGGTCTTTTTGTTTGTGTTTTTTGTTTTGTTTGTGAGCCCTTCTTTTGGGTTGTGGGTGGTTTTATTTTTTGTTATTTTTGGGAGTAGGGGGTCGAATATTGCGTTTGAACTTTTTGGGGGGGGATTTCACATCGAAATTTACGCCAATTGAATTATGTGTGTGGGGTGTAAAACTTATACTTTCTTTTGTTTTTATATTTTTAATTATTTTTTTAGTATAGTTTGTTGCTTTTTTTGTGGTGGATTTACACTGAACTTTAGACCAATGGCTTTTTATTACACAATATGGGAGGTGGCCGTGATGAAGCGATTACCGACGTGGACATACGATCCAAAAGTGCCAAGTTCGAATCCTATCGATTCCCATGGTACCACTTTCACTATGGACGCTGGCAACCTTCATGTGGCCCTCCTTCACGTAAGTATCTGATTCTAGGAAAGATTGGGGACCAATCTTAACAACAGACTGAATCCGGTCAAAAAAATGCGTAGCATTATTATACGAATTGACGTTTTTTTACTCCCCCTACCCTTGTCGCACATTTTTGCTAGTATATATGACGAACGAACATATATGACACTGCCCCCACAAAGGGTGGAGGTAATGCCTGTGATGGAGTTATCATGACGAACAAACATATACTATACACTACCAACTCAAAGGAGGGTGTAATGCCTGCGAAAATTGTATCAATGAACATATAATACACTACTTCACTCATCCCACTTCCCTAAAAAAAGGGGGTACTGCCGGAGAGGATGTTATCATGACAATAGAACAGATACTACAGTACCCCCCCCCCAAAAAAAAGGAGGATGTAATCACTGGGATGATAGTATCATGACGAACGAATATATACTACACTGCCCCCCCCCCAAGGAGGTGTAATGTCTGGTAAAATGGTCTCATGACAACAGAACAAATACTACACTACTCCCCTGAATTGATTATGGAAAGATAGTACATTAGTCTGAAACAGTATAGTAAATTGAATTGAGAATTAAAGATAGTAATAGTATAGTTCGGCTTCAGACAGACAGATACCAAATCTCCATTATAAATAGAAGTAATAGTATAGTTCGACTTCAGACAGACAGATACCAAATCTCCATTATAAATAGAAGTAATAGTATAGTTCGGCTTCAGACAGACAGATACCAAATCTCCATTATAAATAGAAGTAATAGTATAGTTCGGCTTCAGACAGACAGATACCAAATCTCCATTATAAATAGAAGTAATAGTATAGTTCGGCTTCAGACAGACAGATACCAAATCTCCATTATAAATAGAAGTAATAGTATAGTTCGACTTCAGACAGACAAATACCAAATACCCATTCTTAATAGAAGTAATAGTATAGTTTCGGCTTCAGACAGATACAAAATCCACATTATCAATAGATGTGTGTGCATATATGTGTTTGTCTGTATGTTTGTATGTCTGTCTGTATGTCTGTCTGTATGTATGTATGAATGTATATGGTTTCGTATTTCATTCTGTTTTGTTTTGTCTACGTTTGTGTGGTCGTTCGTTGCTTCCTTTTGTTTTCTTTTTTATTCTACTTTTTTGTTAAATGTGTATTTATTTGTTTTTATGCTTTGTTTGTCTTTCTAGGAATTCCATGTTTAAATCCAACCCAGTTAGCATCTAATTTTCTCGGTCCGTCTACAGATGGAGCAAGACTATTTGTTTTGCTCCATCTGTTCCCTCTTGCCCTTCTTCTCGATGGGTCCACATAAAACTATGCAAGAGAATCCTTTTCTTATTCGACGTAGATGTTTGAGGAAGAGCATACACAAAGTGAAAGATTCAAATTAAAAAAAAACACCATCAATCAATAAGTCCCGGACCTTGCATAAAGATGGCGCCACTAATAAAAAAATTTCATATGATTTTTATAAAGTACTAACCTTCGAATTGCAGGTGTCAAAATTTGAGCCTAATCAGAATATTAGTTCACAAATCACAGTTATTTAAGTGAAGCTACTTTTTGCAAATGTTCTGAATTACGTGTGTTGATAAAGCATTACTTTCGGATAGGGAAAAATACTGTTCAAGCAAAGAAATGGCTTGATAAGTGTTACTCCGACTCTGTTCCATAGGGCAGCAGTTAAAGAAGTGGTATGCTGACTTTAAATGCGGACATACAGACCCAAATGATGCTGAACGCTTACAGTCGTCCCGGAAAACATAAAAGAATTGAAGTTGTGTGAGATGACAGAAAAGATGACGATATCCAAAGGTAGTGTTTCTCCATTTTGCATAAAGATTTGTCAATGAGAAAGCTGTGTTTAAAGTGGGTACCGCATTTGCTCACATTCGATTAAAAACAACAACACGTTGACAATCAGGAACGTTGTTGGCAACTGTTTCAACACAGCAAAGAGGGTTTTTTGCGTCAATATGTGACAATGGATGAAACATGGATCCACCACTTCACTCTGGAGTCAAATAGACAATTAACTGAGTTGACAGCATCATGTGAAATCCGATCAAAGCGACCAAAGACGCAAACATCAGCAGACAAGGTTTGGGCCTCCGTATTTTGAAATGCGCAAGGTGTTTTGTTCATCGATCACCTTGAGAAGGGAAATTCCATCAATAGCGAATATTATATAGCATTATTGGTGCGTTTGACGAAAGAAATCACCCACAAAAAAAACGGCAACAAATGAAGAAGTAAAAAATACTCATTTTCCAAGGCACCAAGACCGTGCCACAAGTTGAATGCAAAACTACGGGAATTTGACTTCGATTTTATTCCTCGCCCACCCTGTTCTCTAGATATATCTCCCAGAGACTACTGGCTGTTTGCAGATCTCAAAAGAAATACTCCAGGGAAAGAGATTTAGCTGCAATGAAGAAGTGATATTGGTAACTGTGGCGTATTTTGAGGCCACTGACAAATTGTTCTACAACAAACATCGAAGTGTTAGAGAAGCGTTGACATCAATGCATCACCTTAATTGGGGGCTATGTTGATGAATAAAGTCGAATTTTGCCTAAAGGTTGCTGTTTTATTAATTAGTCCCAGGGTTTATTGAGTGATGTGTTATACGTTCCTTTATTAGATTTGAGTAATTCAATGAAAAATAAAAGAAATTCTATTTGCAATGATTATTGAAAGAGGCAGAGAGTGCTGAATATCTGGGGAGGCTTGTTGTCACTCAGACTCCAGGGAACACCACTGGTTGTTGTCAGTGAACAATTACTGATAATGACTCGTGTGAAAACTCCTAGTGCATAAATAATGATGCATAACACAAAATGGACATGGCTACGAAAAGGACACTTGAATAGAGACATTGACTCTTTATTTACAAACGCACAAGAGAACGCGAGCAAAACAAACTACATAAAGGCAATGGAAGACAATATCCAGACAAACAGTAAATTTTAGGGGTAGCCTTTTTGTTAGATAGCTTTGTAACACTTCTTTTCCTATTGGAATCTGGAAGGGCATAGTTTTTGGTTAGCCTGTCTGGAGTCCAGGGGATTGATCGCTGGTGGTGGGTTTTTTTTAATGTTGGTTTGTCTTGAAATGATTATACCTGCCTCTTCCTTTTTATTGTAATCATTAGCCCCTTACATCAATGTAACCGAACATGCCTCAAGATTGTCTAGTCTGCATGAAGTCCTTGTTGGTCGCAGCTATTTGCTAACCTGCAAGACTGCAGATGTTAACCCCGACACATAGAGCAACGAGGCTCAGCGGTTGCATGCGAAGTCGGGGAAAGTGTAGACCAGAACACACAAGTGAATGGCGCAGAAGCAAAATTGCCACTTCCACTCCGTCGATTTGCGATTCCGCACCTGACACACCTCTGCTTGCCACACGCAGAGAACAGCGTAACTGGTAGCAACAAAAAAAAGAGAAAAGAAATTACGTAAATAAAGAGGATCAGTAGTGGTAGTAACAGTGTGAGAGGAGGAGAGGAAGAGGATGACGCAGATAAATAAATAACGTAAATAAAGAAGAAACGGAAAGTAAGGATAGCAGCAGCGTATGTTTAGCAATTAATAATTTCTGTCGATTTACTTTCACAAAAAGTTAAAGGCGCTAAATAAATTCACTAATGTACAATGTACTAACGGGGCACGGGTAATTTTAGTAGTAGTAGTAGTAGTAGTAGTAGTAGTAGTAGTAGTAGTAGTAGTAGTAGTAGTATAGAGGTCTTGAATAATTAAATACGTTTGTCTTGTCTTTTCCTTTAAACGGATCCAAGCTGAAATGTTTGCATCTGTTCTTGTGCTGCGTTTGTCTATGCAAAGTGCAGCATGGCATTAACGCAGGCGCCTCGTGTTTGCGGGCGGTATGCACAACTGCATCTTTCCTCCCACCACAGTACTCTCCCCAACATCCTGTTCCTTCTCCTCCTTCTCCTCGTTCACTTTCTCCTCTCGTATTCGTCCTTTTGATCTCCATTTGTCTGTCTCTCAATTCAAACAGTTTAAAGAATGGTTGGACAAAAAAAGAATGAATGAGAAGACAAGAAGAAAAAAGGCGGAAAAAAAGGAAAATCTAAAATCACTTTCGGAATGTCAACGACAATGGCTGCCAATTTAAATTATTGCATAATTTTACATCGGTTCATTCGCTACAGAAATCCAACAATATCAATGGATACGAGAGAGGTGGAAGGTATTAGGAGAGATAATGTGACTAAAATTCCGTCACAACGGTTTTGTAAATTCATAACGAGCTGTACCTACCGGATGTTGCCCCGGAGGAAAAAAATGACTGACTTGTTTACGAAGAAACGGAAATTGATTTTGGTGACTTTAATTTCGTAATCAAATCTCTCTATATATAAAACTCAATGTATGTATGTGTGTTAGTGTGTTTGTGTTTGTGTGTGTGTGTGTGTGTGTGTGTGTGTGTGTGTGTGTGTGTGTGTGTGTGTGTGTGTGTGTGTGTGTGTGTGTGTTAGTGTGGGTGTACCCTATAGAAAAAAGTTAGTGAATCTAGATTAAATCTAAAAGTGTATTCTAATGTAAATATCACCGACAAAGTTAATGGGCGTATTCCTGAATCTCTAAATTCACTCCTAAGGGTGTTATGGGGCAGATTTCGTCGGGGGGGGGATTATTTCATCTATTTTCAGTTTAATTTAAATTTAATTATGTATTAATTCAAATAGAAAACAATTATATCATGTAGTTTGTTTTTTTTTAAACAAATTGCAAGTCATTCCCGAAAAAAAAAACTGCAAATCATTTCCTTAAATTCAACCGGAAATGACATCATAGGGAGAATGCGGTGTGGAAGGGGGAATTCAAAATTCTAATACGATAATTCTTGGAAGAAGGAGAGCGACGAACCCAGGTTTTAATTAGCAAACTCATAATTCAAAACAGAAAATGAGTCAGCATTTTTAGATATTACATTTTAGTAGACACTGCCCGCCAGTGCCCGCCACTGTCCGCTACTGTCCGCCGCTGTCTGCCACTGTCCGTCATAAAGAAATCGCCAACTCATACTTCAAAACACGAAATGAGTCAGCATTTTTTAGATTTTACATTTTAATGGACACTACCCGCCAGTGCCCGACAGTGTCCGCCACTGTACGCCACTGTCAGTCCTATAAAAAAAATCGCCAACTCATAATTCAAAACAGGAAATGAGTCAGCAATTTTTAGATTTTACATTTTAGTGGACACTGCCCGCTAGTGCCCGCCAGTGTCCGCCAGTGTCAGCCCTATAAAGAAATCGCCAACTCATAATTCAAAACAGTAAATAAGTCAGCATTTATTAGATTTTACATTTTAGTGGACACTTCCCGCCATTGCCCACCACTGTTCGCCATTATCATGTAAATATATATATTGTCATGTATAAAAATCGCCCCACCTGTACATAGAACAAGCTATACTAATCTTACTATTCAGCTATGAGATTGAAATCTACTTTTTCATGTGTGCACTACCTCCACTATTGCAAATATTAGGTGATAAGAACAAGTGATGTGAGAACAGTGATCAAAGTGATAACTTAATCTGCCCACCAATTGAGTATACAAACATTGCTTTTTGATTCTGCACCCGGGCATCGTCGCGTAGCCCTGCTAGTTATTTATAAAATAGGAAATTTTACAAAATTCATAATTAGTAGTTGACGTTAATCGATTAATCGTTAAGAATATGTCATTTATGTTGAGGCGAGAAACACACGCACACACACATACATGCTTTAAATCGCAAAATCGCATAATTGATTTAATTTATATATATATATATATATATATATATATATATATATATATATATATATCACGCAAGATCACCAAAGTTAAGCGACGTTGAACCATGACCAGTACTAGATGGGTGACCATTTGGGAATACCTAGCTATGAGCAAAATAGCGTCGCCAACCCGAAGTTCCTAGCGTCGTGACTATGGCAAAAACAAAACCTGAATAAGCTGGGCTAGAAACCGGCTTGTAGTGGCAGACCGTTTCTTCAGCACCGTTCAGCCCTTTTTCTCAAAAGAACGTCTGAGCGGTGCTGAAGAGTCGGCCTGCCACTATAAGCCGGTTTCTACCACATACCAGACATGAAACCTCGGTACACCCAACAGAGACGGTACTGTAGTGTTTTTAAATGAAATACTTTTACTAATACTTAGTTCAGCAAGTCCTCTGATGTCCGTTTCCATCGCAAAGTTCATCGATATATCTAAGAGCCGATTGGTGCCGCTTAAGATCCTTTATATCTAAAATCCCTCTTAAATCCAATTTATAAAAATAATGTGTACTGCATTGCATTTGAAATATCTGAATGGTTTACCGCTGACACTGAGAGCTTTCTACTCTCCAAAACATCCAAACGCCAGCCATGGCATATTCCTGAATGCGCCGCCGCTATTGCACACAGAAACCACTATTTCAATTGCTTTCAATGAAATAGCTGCCCTGAAACCAAAGTCTTCTTTAATACTAACCGAAACTATTGCAAAGAGCTTATAGAAAACGCTAAAGTGCCTTATGCCCAATCAGTTAATTCTAGAGTGGCCGATCAGAGGTTTGGCTCCCATGAGTTTTAGAATAACAAACAATGTCCTGAATAGATGCAAGGTTTCTATCGCGACTATCATTAATTGACTAGAGTTGATATCCTTAAAATCTGATAATGGTCAAATTTTCGCAAAGAACTTTGCAGCAAATTCCACCCTTTGCGATCAAAAGCGCGTTATGCAATAGAGAAAAAGTGTCTTATATTTCTGAATTTTTTTAGATGAGGATTGATCATTTGAATAATGTTCATTATTCGGACTACTGTTCTCATCTTGAGTGTTATCATCACAACGTTTCGGCCGCTGTAACTTCCAGCCTTCTTACGGTATATATTTTCGAACTCGGGAATATTTATGTCGAACCCGCAAGGACCTGTGGCGCAATGGATATAATACTAAGTTAAATTCAGTTCTAAGTAACAGTCATCTGAAGTTGAAGGTTCAATCCTCGGTGCGGGCGATACGAAGAATTGCGAATTACTGAAGACTTCTCCCAGTAATGACTGACGGAACGAGTGCATGCTACCTCCGATGATTAAATAATGGAGACCGTTCGAAATTCCGTCCAGATTCCCGAGTTCGACAGAAATATTCCCGAGTTCGCAAAGATACACCTGGGGAAGGCTGAATTTACAGCGGCCGAAACGTTGTGAGAATAACTTTCAAGATGAGAACAGTAGTCCGAATAACCAAAATTATACAAAAGGTGTCTTGTTTCTTTCAATGCCTCTAATACCAGGTTTCTCTCTTTCACCACCAACGCTCGGATCCTCACTTCTCCCCAGTCGAAATGAATGGTCCTCTCCTCGATGAAGCCCTCTTTTTGATAAGCTTCTAGGACTGGCTTTCACCCCTCACCTGAAATGGAAGACTTACATCAAATGTATTGATAAGGTTTTTGGAGAAATGGTTGTATCATTCTACTGTTGTAGAAAGTACCTCACCCAGGACACAATCCATTACTTGTATGAGGACCAAATACATCCTAAGCACCGCTGTCACATCTGGGAGGTTTAACCCTAACTCTTACACAACTAGAAGCATTCTTTCTTGTCTTGACATAGTACAAAATCGACTCTGCAATCTAGTGGGGGGTGATCTCTTCTCGTTCCTACAGCCTCTTTCACACTTGCCGCTCTCTACTGTATGTTCATGGTAGGTACTTGACTGGGCTCTATTTCCTGTGACCCCCGCCCCCTGTAAAACATTCACAGCAAGAACTCGTCTAGCTACAAATACAGCAAATAACTTTCTATTCTCTCTCTCTCTCTCTCTCTCTCTCTCTCTCTCTCTCTCTCTCTCTCTCTATCTCTCTCTCTCTCTCTTTGCCAAAAACTAAACGAAACTTCCATTAACAAAGATTATTTCCTTGAACATCCCACTATCATCTACAAGTCTAATGTAAACAAAAACTTGTTGAGCCATCCTTTTGGAGGATCAATTCCTCTTAAGTAATCTTCTTCCCATCCAACCCATTGTTTCCGGTCCTTTCCTGGTGGCGATCATCGTCCACGGACAATCTCTTTAACCCTTTATCTCCGAGTGACCCCAGGGCCTTGATAAGTAGTGACCTATTAGTACAAAAAAGGTATTTTTATGCAGTATGTTATGTATTAAGCTATTTTTATTGCTATTGTTTGCGCAAGTAATATTGCTGAGCAAATGATTTATTTAGTCCGCGGGCTGGATATAAACAATTAAAACCAAAAAGTAAAAAAAGGAATCGTGCAGGATCATTTTTGACTTTGTGGGTTTACTTGTTAATTCCGAGCCCCGTGGACTAAATTAACCGTTTGTTTAATGGAATAATCTACGCAAACACAAGCGTCAACAAAAGAGCAGTGAGATGTTACATCTTTTGAAAACACAAAGGATTCTATTTTTTATGCATTATCTATATGTTGTAGCCGCCAAATTAAAAATAAATTGTATCTTTGTTCGGAATCGAATATTGACATAAACATTCGCTTTACTGGTGTAAAATAAATGAACTCGTCGACTGATCGATCACGCCAATTTATTTGACTGCGTTATTTTAGATTTCCCTTTTTCTGACGTAAATAACACAAAGAGCTCGACCTCTTTATTGTCTTAGCCTCTTAACACAGACACGCACATGTTATGGGGTGTAAAAGTTTGTCGATCTATCTATCTCTCTCCCCCTCTCATATATATATATATATATATATATATATATATATATATATATATATATATATATATATATATATATATATATATATATATATATATATATATATATATTTCTTTGTAAGATACTGGGGAAATCCCCAGTATAATGCTCGATTAATTGAGAGATTCAAAATCCAAAATTCAAAATTAAGAGCGTAAATATTTATTTCTTATACTGGTTTTCTGTATTAAATCTCTCTCTCTATCTCTCTCTATCTCTCTCTCTCTCTCTCTCTCTCTCTCTCTCTATATATATATATATATATATATATATATATATATATATATGTATATGTACAAATTATTTATTTAAAAACTATACGTTACACTTCAGACACGTACCATGGTTTAATTGAAATGGAATGACCTTTTATTGTAAAAGGATCGTTAAAGACTATTCAAATCATACACACACACACACACATACACACACACACACACACACACACATATATATATATATATATATATATATATATATATATATATATATATATATATATATATATATATATATATATTCCTTGTTTGGATTAATTGATGATCTAATAAATATTATACTTTTTTAGATTTTCATGTTCATCATTCATTTTGTCATATATACATATATATATATACATATGTATGTATATATACATATACACATATATATAAATACATATATATATATACATATATATACATATATATACACATATATATATATACAAATATATATACACATATATATATATACACGCATATATATGTATATATACATATACAAATATATACACAAATATATATACGCACAGTATATACATATATATATATATATATGTGTATATTTAAATATATACATAAACATGTATACATATATATACATATATATATATACCCATATATATACATATATATACATATATACCGATATATATACATATACATACATATATATATACCTATATATATATACATAAATATATATACATATATATATATATATATATATATATATATATATATAATTTATTTAGATACTGTATATTACATATTTCAGTAATGTACCGCAGATTTAGACATCTTTAGTAAATCTCCGTGCCCAGTGGAATCATCGGCAAGCTGAAATGATTGTAGACACGCCCGACAGGGAATGGCATCAACAATGACCTGAACAATGAACAAAGGTCATTGTTGACGCCATTCCCTATATATATATATGTGTGTGTGTGTGTGTGTGTGTGTGTGTGTGTGTGTGTGTGTGTGTTGTGTGTGTGTGTGTGTGTGTGTGTGTGTGTGTGTGTGTGTGTGTGTGTGTGTGTGTGTGTGTGTGTGTGTGTGTGTGTGTTGTGATAATGGCCTTGTGAGGCTGGACGCATTTTGAAGTGAGCGTATGTGGGAGATCTTTGGTTGTGCTTGCTCGATTTAGTGCGGGTGGACCCGTACGGTCGAGTGCAAAATAAACTGGTTCTCACAGTCTGAGCTCGCAAACGTTGACAGGGCCACCACGTATACGAGACCTCAGGTCAAGGGTCAAGGTGCACCTGCGCATAGGGGATCTGTGACGTCACGGGCTTTTTGTTGGAAGCAGAGTTTTGCCAATCTAGGTTTTGGAAGCGAGCTGAACGGACGATTTCTCTATGTAATCTCAAATGAAAACTAGGAATTTATTTCCATAAGAGAATACAGGCATGATATTTTTCTTCCCCCTCCTCGAATGGCTAAGGACTTAAGCTAGGAATTAACTACGATAAAGTAGTAATTTGGTCTCTCTCTTAACGTAAGTGAAGCATCTCCATCGACGGTAGACTAACGCCTGAAATAAACAAATCAAAACTAAAAGATTGTTGCCTCGAAAATTTTGTGTTATGAAGGTTTTGTTGTAGACACAGGGACGGCGATGATCACGGCAGTACAGAAATGAAGAAATAATTCAACCACCAGACGACACACCCCTCTACGCGACGAAGAAGAAAAGATACGAGAAATTAAAGGTATGCAACATATATATATACATATACATATACATATATATACATATATATTTATACATATATATACACATATATACATATATATATACACATATACATATATATATACATATATATACATATATATATACATATATACATATTTATATACACATATATGTACATATATATTTAAATATATATATATATAGATATGAACATATATATACATATATATACACATTTGTATTCATATATACACATATATACATATATATATACATATATATATACATATTTACATACATATATATATATATACATATATGTACATATATATACACATATATATATACACATATATATATACATAAACCTATATATATATACATATATATACACTTATAGATATATTTATTTATATACATACGGATAGTCACTACGAATGTTTACAATATATAGAGATGCGCACGTGTGTCTATTCATAGATAGCTAGATAGGAAACTAGGGACATCCTAGACGGATAGATAGACAGACAGACCAATACGAACAGATAAATATAGATAGATAAACATGACGAGAGAAAGAGAGGTATAGAAAGAAAGAGAGAGAAGTATTAATATGATAGATAGATAGATAGATAGATAGATAGATAGATAGATAGATAGATAGATAGATAGATAGATAGATAGATAGATAGATAGATAGATGTCGATTTAATAGCACCACTTTCACTACGGATGTTTGCAACCTTCACGTGGCCCCTATTGTGAGTGCCTGATTCTAGAAAGAATCGGTGTCCACAATGCCAAACGATAGAATAGATCGGGTCAAAGGTCGTACCATGCTGATTCAGACGAATTTATGTTCATAATATTCAGATCCAAAACTACTGTGTTTATGTGTTGTGTGAAAATCAATCAATCATGTTAGTAATCAATAATATTATGAAATTATTTATGAAAACATTCGTTTTCAAATCATTTGGCAAATGGTAATCAGCAGCCTCATATTCGACTTAGTTTTAGTGTTATTTTTTAAACAAAAATTGAAGTAATATTTTATCATAACCAGCTAGGAGTGATACTGAATCAGCACATGTAAGGTTTGTAAGTGTATCTTTGGTGGTTTCTGAGTTTCAGCCAGACATAGACAGACCGACAGACCGACAACTTTCCTCGGGTATTTTTATAGAAAAATGAGTTTTGCAAAATATCATCAAATCCTGTTTCTGAACCTATAGCATGCAGTCTTTTGTTTTAGATTTTTTAAAAATCAACACGGCCACAAGAGGCCAGTCACACAGAAACCGGTCAAAATAGAGGACGCAGCACGCTCTCGACCGAGGCCTCCCGGGCGACTAGCTGGGGAAGGGAAGAACAAAACTGCTATGCAATTGAATGCTGAACATACCCACACATTGACAAAGTAAGTCAAACGTACACTCATTTCTACAAAGAAAAAACAATTAAACTGCCTGAATTTACGCACACAAATGAACAATTCATACACACAATCTTTCATACCTGGTCAAAATGCAAGTATAAGTTGTTTCATTAACTGCTGTTTCAAGTTTATTATTTCATTATTACTTCCATATGAAATTCATTTTCACTTAAAAATGGTCGCGTAAAAAATAGTGATCCGACGTTGATTACTGTTTTAACATCTTAACTTTCAAAATTCTACAAACTAAGAAAAACAATGTAACTGTCTGAACTTGCACTCACAAATAAACAATTCAAACATCAAATTATTCAGACCTTGTAAACCTGTCAAAATATAAATGTGTTTCATTAACTGCTGTTTTTATTTTATTTATTTACATTATTGCTTTCATACGAAGTAACATTTTTCACTTTGTTTAACATTTACATAAAAAGATGGCCGCCATAAAGTTGGTGACCCGCGACTGCAAACACCTACGAACTTAAATCTCTTTATATATAAGTTGTAGTTCCTCTTTTTTTTTTGTTTACAAACTTTGAGTATAGATTTTAGAGATCGACTCCATAACAATATAATATATAGACCCTTATCAATAGTCCGAATCAGGATCTTAGTTTCAGAGGGGAATTGGCTGATGAATTTGCCATAGTTTAGATTTGTCTCCCAAGTACTTTCAGTAAAAACCTGAACATGGCGTTATTGCCTCCCTAGATGTAAAAAACCTCTTTGCTAATGTATCTGTTGAAGAAATTATTAATATAATCATTAATACTATTTACAATAACCCTAATAACCGCCATCTAAAAATAAACCCTAATACCTTACGTAAAATTCTGTTGACTTGCACGACTGAAGTTCCATTTTACGATCATCGCGGCAACATTTATATCCAAAAAGATGGCGTCGCTATGGGCTCCGCGCTTGGTCCAACCTTCAGCAATTACTATATGTCCAACTTAAAAACAAAAGTCTTTAACCTTATCAATGCACTAACAATATATTTACGATACGTAGATGACATCTTGATTCTTACAAATACTATAAATGAAATTAATACATTAAAACCCACGTTCAAAAATTACTCCATTCTTGATTTCAACTACGAATTAAACATTAATTTTTTAAAAATCCCTTTTTTAGACGTTTTAATAGACACTAATCACAATGAATTCTTTACATCTACCTAGCAAAAACTCACTAACAAAAACCCTTGTACCCTTAACTTCCTTAATGAATGCCCTTTTAGATATAAAATAGCCATTATTAAAAACTTACTAACTCGAGAAAAACTAATTGCCTCTTCCCCTACTATCTTCCAACATGAAATTATCAATATAAAAAAACCTCTAGTTAATAATAGCTTCCCAGACTATGTAATCGACCAACAAATTCTACTGTTTAAAAATTATTCCCACGACGATGATGATGATGATGATGATGATGATGATGATGATGATGATGATGATGATGATGATGATGATGATGATGATGATGATGATGATGATGATGATGATGAATCCAATTCTCCACTTAAATTATTGTATCGCAACCAGTTCTATCAGAATTATAAAATAGATGAACAAGTTCTAAGAAATATTATTAATAAGAACGTATTCCCTACTGACCCAAATGAAAAAGTAAAACTGATCATTTTCTACAATAAAGTAAAAACCACTAACCTTATTATCACAAATAATTCTTCCCCCTCGATTAGAGTTTTGGATAAGACAAACTTTGTTTATGAGTTTAAACCAAGAAAAAAACATATACATAGGTTTGACTACCACGACTTTGTCGAGAAGATTGACGATGCATTTGACTGATACTAGCGCCATAGCCCAACACTTAAGTAACAACGACTCCTGCCCCCGATCGGAATTAATAAAACTCTTAGTAGAAAATACCAAAATCATAGAATATAGTACTAACAAACAAAAACTCCATATATTAGAAACCCTATATATAAAAACTAAAAAAAAACTAATTAATAGAATTAACTTTAATATCAGTAATAATATACTAAAATGTCTATAGTTCTAACTATAGTTTTGTACTTATTGCATAATTCCCGCCAAAACCTTCTCTAATACTAACACATGGTCTGTACCTGATTAACTTCATTCCCTGAAGATGGACCCGGATGGGTTTGAAAGTACTTGGGAGACAAATCTAAACTATGGCAAATTCATCAGCCAATTCTCCTCCGAAACTAAGATCCTGATTCGGATTATTGAAAGGATCTACCAAAGGACATCTAGACATGAGTTGTCTCTTATATTCAACAATATATATATATATATATATATATATATATATATATATATATATATGTGTGTGTGTGGGGGGGGGTGTATAGTGATATATATATTAATGTTTGTATTACAGAAGATCAGAACAACATCGGTACCGTCGGTTTCAAATCCTAAAAAAGATCTCTTTACTGGACTTCTTTAGCCTCTGTTTGAAACAGGCATTAACAGAGGCTGAAGAGAGTCCGTTAAAGAGGCCTTTATAGGTCCCCTTTGTTAGGATTTGAAACAGACGGTACCGATGTTGTTCTGATCTTCTGTAATACAAACATTAATAAATATTACGCTCTTACTTTTTATTTTCCCTAATAATCGGCACTCTGCTGGGGGTCTGTTATATCGTAGTAATAACAATAAATTAATAAGTACACAAGACAGGAATAGAAGGGATAAGTAATGTATTAAGAATACGTAATTACATACAATAAGTCAGTCGCAAATACAGGCGCTGGGTATACGTGCTATAAGCGGTTCGCTAAGCGGTTCCCCTTTGGTTAGGCAAAGGTGTCGACTTTATAGTGACCCGACGAATCCATCCTGTCACTATGAGTAAATCCGGATCAGTCCACAACAGGTTCTCTTCCATCCACCTTACATATATATATATATATATATATATATATATATATATATATATATATATATATATATATATATATATATATATATACTACCTTGACCTGGCGCCCGGCGTTGCCCGGGAGAAAAGATTTGTCAACCTTCAGAGAGAACGCAAATAGGTCGCATCGGACAATACTTACCCACGAAAAGGATTACTTCTGAGTTGAATAAAAATAGAAATTGCCACAGTGTAGAAGGATACCTCTTTTACTGGCCAGTTATAGAAAAGGTTACTTGTTTCGGGCCAGGCTGTTAGCTATTCTCTCGTCCGTCATTGAAAGCAAATTCTTGTAGAATGCGTAAATGTTTATTTATGTTGGTGGATTTTCGACACAGTAAGAACTTACGTTGTGTCTAACTCTGCCTTCGTGGGTATTCAAATGTGACTGAAAGTTGACCATGTGTAACGAATGTACATTTTAGTTTAGGCACGTAAGAAAATGTATATTGTGTAATAATTAAAAAAATGAAATTAATTTTAATCTGAATTGCGCAATTAATCAACACCTTAATAGGTGTTGATTAATTACTATTTTACTCATGTAAATCCCAATTTCGTATGGAGCTAGAAATGCAAAACAAATCTGAGGTGTCGGTCAGTAACTACTGTTTAAAGCAAGTATGAGTATAAAAAGACGAAACTATGATAATTTGGTATGAACCACGTGTAAAATATCTATTAAAATGCCGAGAGAACGCAAATAGGTCACATTATCAGTAGCATTTTTAGCGACGCCGGTCTGTGTTACTTTTAACTGTTGTGAGTTTAGTAAAGGAACGTTATTCGTCATTATAAAAATATACTTTAAAAATCGACGAATGCTAATTTAAATCGTATATGAGCAGAAAGAAATGTACGTATCTTTATAATGTTTATTGACTGCAGTTTTTTTAGAAATTGTTGCGAGCGAAATGTATATACATAGTGATAGATACATGAATATATAGAGAGAAAGGGTAGGTAGAGTGAGAGAGAATAAAAGGTTGTAATAGGAAAATGTAAAGAAGAAAACAAAACTTTTTATGTAAAATACACCCCCCACAAATAAAAACGAAGAATACCTAACGTGAAAAGGAAAACACAAATGTTGGATTAATATTAGGTTAGGTATAGATGGGTAAAAGTGAAATAATGAACATGTGTTATCTGTTAGTTAAAGTAGAGTAAGGTCCGTAGAGAAACTGACATTACGTGCTTCCATTGAATTGATATCAGCAATTGAATGTTGTCGAAATGGACACTGCAGTTCGTTTTACTCGGTAAGTATTTGGAAAAATATTTTTAAGCCTTAAAGGTGTTCTATTTGAAATTGTCTAAGTGTTTAAGTCAAAAAAATGAAATTATACCTGAAACAAACGAATACTGTCAAGGGAAATGTCTAAAGTCAAATCGCTGAAGAGATGGTAACCGACATTTTGAATCACGGCACACTATAAGTAATCATGTTTATTAAATGAATTCTGTAGAAACCAGAATGAGAATTAGACTATACGTAATAGTTAGAAATAACGTAATTCGATATTCTCGAAAATAAGCGGAACTTGAGGGAGCGTCTATTGAATTTGTGCGTAATGTATTGTAATATGTATTTAATTAATGGCAGATGAATAGAACATCATACGGGTTACGTTTTTTTAAGTATCCGTTGTTTATTAGTTCCCGGTGTAAATGGGGAGAGTGTTAGTAGTAAAATGTAAGAAGGAAATGTTTTTGCTACTACCGCTATGGAGTATGTTTAGGGGGAGAGCCTACGATGGTGGGCCAAAAGTAACATTTAGTGTTAGATAAAGAAAATAATCATAAATGTATTATAACACGCTCGAGTGAATGAGCTTAGTAGCCTGTGATATATGTGGTTATTTTCTTACTCTTGTCAAAGGTACAGAGGAAAAAACGGCTTAACTTTATAAAAAAGGATATATATATATATATATATATATATATATATATATATATATATATATATATATATATCGTTAAGTAGTACAGATGACTTATATCTGCATATTTTTCCTTAATCCTTTCTTGATGCCTGATTAATTTTTGAGTTTCAGAATTGAACTGGCAGATGAATTTGCCGTACTCGTTGTGTACCCTAATACTTTCGGTTCCTTGATGAGCCTTCTTTAGGGGGTGGGTATCAAGTGAATAATACGTATTTTTTATGTTTATCGATGGTTTGGGCTGGAACCATGTGATTTGTTATAGTATTAATAGAGTATTAGTATTTAAAGCATATTAGGATGGTTTCGTTGTTATCAACCATCACTAAACATTTAACGAAAATGTCTTAAATAAAAACGCATATATATATATAATATTTTTTAAATATTGTTATCGCTCCATTAAATACAAGGATGGGCCTCTAGGTGAATTTAGAAACAGTCACCCTAAATCGCTACGCGACGTTCTTTTGCTGTACATGTCCGTCATTTGACATTTATAGACTTTAAATTACATCATTTCCGTATTGATTAATGGTGGCCTGTGGGTAAAGGCTCAAACTGCGAATATGCAGATTTAGTATATATATATATATATATATATATATATATATATATATATATATATATATATATATATATATATATATATATATATATCAAGGGAGGCGCGAGAGCGTTCTATCCCTTAATAGACTTCAAAAACGGCCTATGCTAGAAATCTCTTTTTTGATCAATCATAACTCAAAAACCAATAAACCAAATTAGGTAAAACTTTGCACAAAATGTTTTTTGACAGGTTCTATAAGTGTGTAGAATTTCAGCATCATTAGTCAAGGCAACCCGGAGATCCAGAAAGGTCAGGCATGATTTTGTGTTATCCGTGTGTACGTACGTACGTATGTGCCACCCTGTATCTCATCAACTATTTGATGGATTCAGCTGATTTTTGGCAGAGATAGAGGTTGATGGCATTTTAATTTCAGTTTACCATATACCTTAGTTTTCCAGAAAATTCCAAAGAACCTTAAAAAGGACCATTGTATTGAGGCATAGCCTTTACAAAAGTAGTGACTTTCTATGATAAATGCCAGTATACTGAAATCATATGCCGTTAATAGGGTTAAGATGAAAATTCATATACACTAAATGTACAAAAGAAAAGAAATTCCCAAATGTTTACACTTTTATTGTCATTAAGGGTATGCGAGCACAACAGTGCTATGTATTTTACTGGTAGGAGTTTTTCTTCAGCGCACCTCACACACTTCATCCACTCATGCATAGAGATTTATACTGTAGTGATGTGATAATGAAATGGTTTGGTTGATATGTAGTCATACCCTTAATGACAATAAAAGTGTAAAAATTTGTGAATTTCCTTGCTTTTGTACATTTAGTGTCTATGAATTTTCATCTTAACCCTATTAAGGGCATATGATTTCAGTATACTGGCATTTCTCATGGAACATATATATATATATATATATATATATATATATATATATATATATATATATATATATATATATATATATATATGAGACTATTTTTCCAGGTTAATTCGATAAGTATATGTCCTTTTGATACCAAAGGGGATACACTATTGCCGTGGGGTATTCGTTCGACTTCGACATCCATAACAAGAAAATACAACATTTGACTTCATTTTATTTATAACTTGAATATAATAGAAATTATTTTTATTTTTTTTTAAATAAAAACTGAAATATTAATAATAGTATTAGGGCTTGGAACAGGAATGCATAGGGTCTTAATTGATAGCCGGGAAACGACAGATGTTCCTAGAGGGGGGGGGGGATAAAAAATGTACGGAAATTTATTTTAGTTAGTGTCACTTTACTTACATCCCACCCACCCTATGAATGCCGAGTAGATCCTTAGGCCCCACCCCACCCACCGAATGAATTCTGAGTAGATCTTTGAGCCTCACCCCAAGAATTAAATATTATAAAATGTAAAACTAAATAACGTTATATGGCTGGCCGCAAAGGTACAAGCAACGCCGTGTTTTCCGGTTCGTAAACATATACAGGGTGATTAGAAAGTAACTCCTAATTATTAATTGCTCGCAATTTATTACTGAAATATAATTATTACAAGAAATGAATATGATAAGAAAGTGTATAGCATGGGGTTCTATTCAAAATTCGATATGGGTGCCAACAATAGCCACCAGCTTCTATAGCTGCCTGGAAACCGCATCAACTGATTACACAAGGATTTTTTTTTTTTTAATTTTACTAATGAGTCAACACTTATCAATGCTAAAAACCTACTCGAAGATTAGGGTCAACAAGATGGATAGATTGACAGATGAATAGTGATGAATATTATGATAGTATTGAAAACAGCAGCCAACCCAGAAAACGGCATTTTCCCCATCGCTCACGGAATGTGAGAACAAAAGGAAAAAATAACGCATAATTCGTAATTCTTGCACCTCCACCCCACCCCCACCCCGCCCCCAATCATTTCTTTTAAGAATTATATTTCAGTAATAACTTACAAGTATAACTTACAAGTATGCGGAGTTATATTCCAATCATCCTGTATATAAGTTTCGCCAATGAATCTTTCATTAAGACATTTGTCATTACATAAGGCAGGTATACGACATAATCACGTTTACTTGTCGGATCACCGAAGTTAAGCGACGTTTAGCCTGGTCAGTTCTAAATGAGTTACCATTTGGAAATACTAAGCGCTGTATGTCATCTCCCTTACCCGGGATATACATGCTGACTGGGAACCGCATGTGCATTTGTATTCCCCATAAACTGTGGAATACTCGCACAGGGCGAATATCACAAAAACTGGCATTACCGGTTATTCGAAGGCAGACAAGGAACTCTTAGTCTTTTTTCTTCTTTCTTTTTTCATTATCTTTCCATGTGTTCTAACGAGTACTGATTGTTTTCCTACCAATGGAATAAAGAGAAAATTTCCAATTTATAATAGAATAATTCTACCGGTGTGTCTGTTTGCTGTAACTTTGATAAATAGTATATATTTAATCTAAAGGTCCTCAATACTATGATACGTAGAGCAGTTATAATAATGGTCTGTTCGAAAAAAGAACTAAAACATTCTTTTCACATCACAAACACACCAAGTATTTTCAAATATTGTACTGGTATTTTATTTCTTCAAATCAATCATCCCAAGGAAGTCTTGAAATAAAGACAAAACGTTGATGAATATATAAATAATTTTGTTTTTTCCCTTTTTTTATTTCTCATTACGTTGGAATATTATTTACATAATTTTCATTATATATATATATATATATATATATATATATATATATATATATATATTATTTTCTAATTATTTTTCAAAGAAAGAGTTTACATAAGTGTACGTCCGTTTCAAGATGATTTTTATTTTTAGTTCTACAAATAACACAAATTTAGTAGCAACAGCGTCCTTCATCAGTAAAGGGTTCGGGTAATGTTCATAGGTCCCCGGAAAAAAAAACAATCATGTCCGAGAACGCATTCTCAAAACCCAAAACAAAAGAATTGTTTGTGTGAACGTTTAATTTGGAATATGATTTGAAAATAATTTAAATCTTTGAAATATATGTATTCATACAGAGACAGCAGTTTCGTCGATTTAGGACTTATCAATAGAAACCATTATTTTCTTTACCAGGCTGCTCCACCCACGTTGCATGTGCGCAGCAAACAAAGATATCATCGTGTAGTTATGCATTTTATATAGGAAAATTGAATAGGAACAAACAATATACGAATGCATTTATATATATTCCAAAATTCATTACGTAACAAAAAGGGTAAATAAAAAGAAAAGTCTATACTGACCAATTCCGAGCGGACCCAGGCAAGCGCCGATTCAATCCTCTCCTTCCTCTGTGTCCAGTTCTCCCCTTCCTTATTTCCAGGTCGGAACTTGATCACGGGCGAAGCTTTTACCGTCGTGCTATCTATAATATCCGGTAGACTGACGGAGCGACAGGTTCCGATCGGGGTAAGTTTCGGAACCCCACCGGGGGAGTCCAGTTTTCCGAACGTGGACTGGATTAAGGCATTGCACCTTGACCCGACATTCATTCGAGCCAATAATGAGTTGCGGTGTGATGAGGGTCGGACCGCTTCCTCGCCCGTGTATGACCCATTCGACAAGCCGCTGGGTAACGTCACATCCTCGCCCATATTTAAA